>OAMR01000157.1:213939-267396 GCA_900205405.1 Echinochloa crus-galli | reverse complement strand
TATATATATATGTATATCGTTGACCTTTGAGTCAACGAGCCACGGGGTCCGCGTACGTAGATCCAGTTGCCTTGACCTTCCCCGGCGACGGCCGCCATGGAGTCCACCACCGATGACCTGCGCGGCCTTCACCTCAACGCCGACGACGAGGAAGAGGAAGACGACGAGGAGGAGGAAGATCAGGCAGTGTTCCTGGCGTTCGTCAGGGAGCCGGACGGGCCGGAGGAGCTGCAGCGCCACCGGTTCCCCAGCAAGGCCGGCGGCGCCCCGGCGTGGCTGGACCCGGTCCACCTCCCCACCGGCGACTCCCGCCTCTGCGGCTTCTGCGGCGAGCCCCTCCGCCTCGCGCTCCAGGTCTCCGCGCCGCTGCCCCCTCCTCCTCCTCCTCCTCCTCCCGCGGAGGCCGGCGAGCACGCCGCGTACCTGACAAGCTTGAAGACTCACTTGATAGACGATCTGAGCTTATCAGTATTCATGAGATTGGTTTTGGTGATATAAAATTTGATGAGGACAAAATGATCACATAGCAGTTGGTGCCCAAGTGATTGTTCATTCTTCTTTCTTACAGTAATTAGATGCAATGCACATGGTGGAAGTGGATTTTGGCGGAGGAAGGAGGAGATACTGCAACCTTGGGTTTTTTTTTATGCACAATGTGAACTGAATTCAACTGTATCTATCATGTTTGGGCGATTGGTCTGGAATGTTATCGTTAGGGGCGCTGCAGCACGATGTTTGAGCATTTTGTATGATATATTTGCTTGCTTGATAGAAAGGTAGTTAGGACTGAAACAGTGATTGCTCCGAATGCTTTATTCAGAGTGACGATTGTTATGCAGGTACATGGAGCCCATGTGTTAAGGTTCGCATTCCAATCGGTTACATTACATGTAAACAGAACATTTCATTGTGATGAGCATGTGTACGTCCGTGTTTGTTCCTCAACTAGGCGGCAGTGCCCTGGCCCTCGTTTGCGCCGGCCGGCCTCCGCGCCCAGCCGTCCGTCAAGCCGCGCATGAAGGCAGTCGATCGATGGCGTCTTCTTCCCCGGGAAGATGGAAGCCTGGAACACGTTGCGGCTATTCTGGGCCAAGAAAAGCGCGATGGCGACCGGACCCCAGGGGTTCCCGGCGACCGGCGTGCAGATCGGACCTGTGCGGCCGAGATTGGCGCGATGCCCTGTCCCGTCTCCGCTTTCCTCGCCGTTCCCGGCGACCGGCGTGCAGGCTGTGGCGCGAGGCGCCGCCGCACCAACGCGAAGATTCGCCAGCTACCAGCATGCGCTGCGGGCAGCTCGCCGTCGGCGCCCGCGTGCTCCGTCAAACCGCGCCGCCACGATAACTCCCTGCGAAGAATCTGGATCGCTCCAACAATTGCCACCAAACGCGCGCAGAGCCATGGAGCACACAACTCGATGGACTGAGCGCACATATAGAGAGACTCGTCATCAAGCATAGAACACACCATGCCTTGCCGACCTCACAGACATAAATCCATTCCAAGCCTTGAGCCTTTTCCACTTCCACGACACGTTCTTGTCGCCCCGCGACAGCATCCACGAGCACCCTTCTCCCTGGAGAGCTGGAACATGATGCGACTGTAGAAAGCAGGCACTGAAGATTCGTAGTTAGTGTCGAGTTATTAGATTTTGAGTGTAATACATGGAGGGTCACTATGAAGTGTCATTTAGGTCCATAAATGTTGAAAATCCAAATTCGGATCTATAAACTTGTTGATCCAGAGTGCCGAAAATACCTATGGTTTTGACTTGTGAATACATTGGCAGCCACATTATCAGCTGTATATGGGTACTTTTGGAAAACTTCAGACAGAGATATACATTTTGGCAAATTTAAGGATCTGAATTCGCATTTTCAAAGTTCATCGATCCAGTTTTAACGTTTGTAGTAGGGATGCAAGTGGGTACCCAATGGTGTTTTTTGGGTCAGCCATCCTAGTTCATTTTACCTTCCAAATTAATTACAAAGGATGTCATTCTAGTTCATTTTTCCAAGTTTTGGGTCGACCCAATGACCCAAAAACATAGATACTTACATCCCTAGTTTGTAGACATAATAGGATGCTCCCTGACAAGCTTAAAGACTCACTTGATAGACTATCTGAGCTTATTAGTGATATTGATTGATAGTATCGATGAGATTGATTTTGGTGATATAAAATTTGAGGAGGAGAAGGGTGCTCGTGGAAATCTGAGATTGATAGCATCATATAGCAGGCCACTACCAGGCACATATAGGCCCAAGTGGAAGCCCAGATTAGCGTCGTATGTTGTTGGTTGAGCCCAAGAACATTGCTCTAAGGACAAAAAAATGGAACAGAACAGGTCATCAAGAAAGGGAGCAAAAAGACATGCGCCGTTGCCGGGGATCGAACCCGGGTCACCCGCGTGACAGGCGGGAATACTCACCACTATACTACAACGACTTGCTTGTTTGCGTTTGAAACTACAGTATAGTAATAGAAAAGACAATGCTCCAACCCGCATCATTAGCTTAAAGAAGCACTCTTCTCTTGTGCTTGGTTGCATGCTAAAAGATATGATGCTCCTAGGGGTGGTAATGGATCGTGGCCCGTTTGTTTCTTCACAATCCAATTTGGCCCTAGTCAAATTTAGGTAAAAAAACTAGTATTTTTTTGGTCCGGCCCTGATAGGGCCCGAACCTTAAAATTTCTAGTACAAAAATGGAGGGCCCTTTACCACCCCTAGATGCTCCTCCGTTTCCTTTGTATGAAAGGGACTGGGACATGCATGACCCATAATCGATAAGCTCTTTACAAAGGGAAGCAAAACGAAAGAAAATAAAAAAAACGGGAGGACAAACAAAAACAAAAGAAATCAAGGAAAGGAAAAGATAATAGAGGAAACTATAAACAAATAATAAGTGAGAAAATGGCTCCACATGTGAACAAATAGTTATACTCCGTACATGAAGAACAAATCCATGTCGCAAACAAATTATTGTTAGAAGCAAACAAAATATGTGCACATGGAGAACAAGTTAGTATAGAAATAAAACAAAAGAAAATAATAGATAAAGAAGAATGAAAAGAAAAGTGAAAGAGAAGGAAATGATATTGTCATAAAAAATAAAAGTTAAAATAATTTAAAAGAGAAGGAAAACAAAAAATGATAGAATTACTAAAAAGAAAAGGAAAAAAGGAAAATAATTGAAAATAAGCATTAGTATTTCCCATAATAAAAAGAAACAGACGAAGGGAAAGATATAATTGATTAAAAATAGAAAAAAAAATAAAAGTTATTATTAGTGGGCTTATTGTGTACATCTTTTTTATTGTGACAGCAACACTCTTCTCTAGTGCTTGACTGCATATTAAAAGATATGATGATGGTCCACTTCCCTTCGTATAAATTGGACTGAGACATGATCGAATGCCCCCATGATCTATAATCTCTTTCCAAATTAAGGGAATACATAATAAAGAATCGAAGAGCTGCCATCTCTAGTGAACAACATGTCGCAATGACGAGTTTCCAGTTTGTCTCACTTCGCTGTAACTTGGCCCACTGCCGAACCAATACGTCCCCCTGAACTATAACAGATAGCTTGCTAACTAGCTAGCTTGGCATCGCAGAAATGAAAGGATGGGATCGAGAGTTGGGAGAGATAGGCTAGTGGATGTGAATGTGATCGACGATGCATATGGAGACGTATGGTCAGGGTCAGTGTGACTCAGTGTAGGAAGTAACATGGATGCATCATCTCCTCCCCACATCCCATATATGCCCAAGCCAGGCCGTCCTTCATCACAGCAGCCGTCCAAGCGAGTGACTCATCAGCGACAGCTGATCGATCGATCCATATGGATACCACCCATAGTACACACAGTTGGGTTCAGTCACTTACACAGCCTTGCCCCATTCTATCCTACTACGGAGACTAGTTATATAGGCAGGCATGCAGGGCCTGGACCATACCAGTGTGGTAGCTGTGGGAGATCGAGTAGATGAGTATATGAGGATTTGATCGATATGCCTCAGCTCGGCCCCAAGATAGAAAATCTAGTTACATCTCCTTTCCTGCTTTATTCCTTTCTTTCTTCTCTAGCTTTCCATATATGTGTGTGTGAAGACTAGACTAGCTTTAATTTGTGATCGAGTACTCAGCGCTTAACCATGTCCGTAGATGTAACAACTTCATATGTGATTTTTTAATTGTGCAACAACCAGCAAGGTCTGGATAACAACTTCAATTCACTGCTACTTATTGCCTACTTGTACTGATGTTATACATCAAGTACATGTACAGCAGGAAGGGTTTTTGTTGCTCACTTTGCATTATAATACCCGGCAAATAAATGAAAATTAATGTTGCCTACTCCGATCCATATGATTATTTTCCTTGCACATAATTAAATTAGAAATAAAACGTTAATCTCTAGGTTAGTTAAGCTTGCTATATAGCTAGGCTCTTGCACTAGTAGTAGTATGTATATGCAGAGAGAATAAACCTACTGTAGAAATACTGTAAACAGCAGCCACTATATATAGCGCGCTAGCTGATTGTGTTCTTCTCCGTACGTGGTGCCTTTTGGTAATGCATGCTACTGTTCCACCATAAATTATGCTTGGTCGATCAGGAGGGTATGTGCTCAGGGTCAGAGGAGATATATCGAGGAGGGGACAAAGGCTGCATGCCCGGTGGGGTCCAACCATCGATTCGCGCGGCCGTACGGCATGCGCCGTTGTTGGCACTCGGTTGGTTGGTCCCTAGCTTGCTGGACTTGGACTGCTTCCCTTTCCTCTTTCTCTCCATTCACTCACTCACACATCCCCGATCCAACCTCTCGCGCTGCTGGAATCTACCTTTTTTTCTCAAAAAAAATATCCTGCCATAAAGAGCTTTTACTATTTTTTTACTCCCTACTTTGACCAAATTTGTACAAAATAGTACTAGCATTTGTGTTTTCAAATAGATTTAGTATGAAAATATATTTCACGATTAATCTAATGATACTTATTTTATATGGTAGTTGCATTCTTTCTAAATTAGAGTATGTAAACTATAACTAAAAACTGGATGCGAGAGTTGCATTCTTTCGTGTCGTATGTACATGTGTACGTGCTCTTCTGATGAGATATATACAAATTAATGGTGGAAATAAATCTCATGGGGTTAAGTACTAAAACCATCCATCCGTTTATTTATTAATTAACAAGTAATAACAGTATTAAGGTTACTATTAAAGTTTCAACGTTGGTTTTCTCCTTCACAAATATTCCATATACGGAGTAGCACATAATTAGAAACGTATTTTTACTGTTTGTGCATGGTACGCATATTCTTAAAAGTAGTTTCCATTTTCCTATGTAAATTATAACTAAAAACTGGAGTAGTTCCAGATAAGTACGAATAGTTAAAGTGAAAATGGGCAATTATTCCTCCTACTAACACAAAAGGGACCGGTAGCTTTTGAATGCAGGGATTTCGCATCTTTTCCCCCATGCATCTGCTGAGAGATCTAGTTTTTGCTAAAGTAATTCAGGTGCCCAAGCAATAAAATTCTAATGTTCCAGAGAGCCAGCAGCGAGTTGCTAAACATGCATACCAGTAAGTCAATCCTAGAAAAGAGTACGGCGCCCCCACAAAGTTCCAAATTTACAACCTTTTGGCGAGTCGTGTTCACTCCAATCCCCTCATATATGATCGGATCTCGTGCCAACTAAATCTCAACAATTACATTATTGCAATCCACATCGTAAACAGTCGGCGGATATCATCAGATCATGTGGCTGGAGAATACATACGTCGCTGTGCTACCTTATGGCTAAGCTAGGATGTTGCTGTCGTCCACCGGGCTTAGAGGCAGCAGGATTTGAAAGGCGTCATAGTCAGGCCAATTGGAAGCACTTGCGGTGCCCATCATCCTGATAGCTGCTGTACATCCTTTACCAAGCAAGCATCCAGGTGCTGCTGTGTGCTCTTCTTTCCTTCTGCTGGCCGGTCACTATATAAAAGCAAACCAGATAAAAAGGACGAATACATGCATGTATGACAAGATAAGTTTGTGGTGCTACCCCCTAGCTTGCATTTGTACATCTGGTGGTGGAGAATATAGATTATGCTCTTCTAGACGTACAGTCACGCCTAGGTTTGAAAAGTTTTCTGGTGGTGGAGAATATAGATTATGCTCTTCTAGACGTACAGTCACGCCTAGGGATAAACTTTTTTTTAATGAAACCTTATAATAATTAAACGGTCGAATTCGTTGAAAGACGAAGAGACCAGGATACTTTTCATTTGCTTGATGAAATAGAATTTCCCTTTATCTAAAAAAACATAAACTTTTTTTTTGCTGTGAACAACTCAATTTATCAATTAATTAATGAGACATGCAAAATGGTACCAAGATGATCCTCAGACCTTAGCTCGGTATCCATTTAGTTCATTTGTATCATTTCAACCAAGAGAAATGGGTCTTCTAATTTTGAATATCTAGCTTTCTTTTTTTTTGCGAGATGAATATCTAGCTTTCGTGGGGGCAAAACCACTATAGGAGAATTATGCTCTTCTACTTCATTTTTCCACAAACATGCAGGAGGTATCGAGCTACATATCATTTCATTAAAAAGAAGAATAAGGTATAAAGGGCTCGGCATGGCACTCGCTGTCCAACAACGATTGTTAGTGACTAAGCGGATAATTAAATAGCTTGCACGGTGCAAAGGGCGGCATGACTTCAAAATTCTCTTCCACGATACAAATCTGATAGATCCAAGAAAACAAGAGCATTGTAGGCTGATTTTTAATATGTATGTACCAGAATCGTGTGAGTCACCAGCTAATGTTGATCTGGAACAGTTCGCTACAACTTCATTCATTCCCTCAACCAAATCCCAGACATGAAGATACTCTATTATTAGGACTATAACTGTGAGGGCTCCCTTAACGTCTGAAACCCATATATGGTGGTTAACCAAAGCTTCAGCCACTGTATGTTTCTTGATGATTTATCAAGATGATCCCTGATGCTTCAGCCCTTAATGATTCTCACAAACTGTCCTCTCCACTGCAGCCAATGCAACGGTCAGAGCAAAATAATGAGGTTCACAATGGTCTCAACAACAAAACATGAACAAGGCTCGCATTTTTCATGGTACCTAAATGTTTTTTTTGACATCTGGTCGCAAAAAAAATGTTTTTTTTGAAACATCAGTACAAGGCTCGCATTTTTCATGGCACCTAAATGTTTTTTTTGAAACATCTGGTCGCAAAAAAATTGTTTTTTTGAAACATCAGTACTCCCTTCGTCCCATAAAGAATGATGTTTTAGCATGCATGCAGAAATAAATGGAAACTAATCTGATGCATGCATTAACTAAAAATAGACTCTTTTCATTTTCTGCATATAAACTTAACTAACTAAGGGTACATGCGTCTTTTTCATCCACCTCTAATCTGTCTGAAAAACTCTAAAACATCATTCTTTTTGGGACGGAGGGAGTACATACAAACCTATTCCTATGAGTAGATTCAAGAATAGGACGGCAGATCCGATCTCAGATTAACTAAGTCACCATATATAGATGTCGCAAATTCTTTGCACCAAGACATCACAAATACGAATGGTACAACCATAAATAGCGGATAAGCACTCCTACTCGGCAGCATGTGACAACACTTGAATTTGCATAGAAACGATCCTCAAATTTAACTTGCAGTGTGACTGGGCATAGCTAAGCTGTTAAGGTTTCTTACGGTGGAATCTGTCTATCGGATTTGAGTCCTCAATTCAGCGTAGCTTCTTGCATTTTCAAGATTTATTTTTAGAATTTAGTAATATTGTGTTTTAGTGGCAGATGATATAATAATAATAAAGGAGGGCGGTTGTCTGGCTAGTGAATGCGACGACAGAGGGGCAAGTGAATGATTCTCTAAACAATTACTATAAATGACCCTTATTTACAATAAATATAATCCTTTTAGAGATCAATAATTCACAATATTTGGATGAGACGGAACCACTGATTCCCCTCAAGCACCGCAACATACCTCACCAAATACAAGATTTTTTTTACAAAAGATGCCCTAGGGCATCTTATACATGATTTATGTTATGAAAACAAAAACTAATACATATATAATAGATTATACCAAAAGAGAAATTTCAATCAAATTTGACAAAATCTTTTTCTGCATCACGCATCCATCGTAAAAATGGCCACTCTATGATGTTCCTCATCACCATCAATCGTGCCAATGGTGGAAGAGAGGATGAATATAGTACCAAGCAATAGTCGCTCGTCCTTAAATGATTATAGAATATTGCTGGAGAAATGTCGGTGAGGCCGTGGCCCGACCCTAATCTAGATTTGCTCTTGCATTGCCATCCATCGACGCACCACAAACCTCATAAGTCCTACACAAATGTTGGATGGAACACCATTGACGCAGAGAGAAAAAAAAGTGTACCTCACTTTATATGATTTATTAAGGGAGAAGATGAAGTTGTTTCTCCCCCTTCCTCAATAAGTTGTTTGGCTTTTTGTAAAAGCAAAAGCCATGCCAAAGAGGGCATATAGAAGTTTTTTTTTATCAAGAACTTATTTTAACAGAATGCTAATATATAGAATCACGAATATATTTCCATGGAACGAACCTTTTTACGAACTTCTATGCATTGGTGTACACGGCTTGTGCAAACAGCAAAGTGGAGCCAAGATATCCATGTTCCCTGCACGAAGAGATTTGCCATGATAAAAGAGTGGGGAAAAAAGATTCGTTGGTGTAGTGTGTGTATGTAGGGCATTCACAATAGTTCTTGCATCATTGGAATCCTAGCTCTCCTCCTGACATGGGGTGTGTTTACTTCCAAAAAGAGGTAGGCAAAGTTTAGTAAAAATGTCATATCCGACACTGTAGCGCACTGTATCACTTTTTGTTTGTTTGTGGTAAACATTGTCCTATCATGACCTAACTAGGCTCAAAAGATTCGTCTCGTCGTGTACATCAAAACCATGTAATTAGTTTTTTTATTTACCCACGTTTAGTGTTCCATGCACGAGGAGAGAGATTTAATGTGATAGGTGGATAGTGAAGTTTGGAGAGAGAATTTTAGGAAGTTTGGTGATTTGATGGGGAACTAAACACAGCCGGTTGTCCAACCACTATTCTACTTGCACTTCCGTAGTCCATGATCGATATCACACTCGGTCCAACTGCAAGACACACCACGTAAAATATGTATGTTTTTGCAGCAAGGGGAACACATATACGTAACTGATTCGCTTCTCTGCTTCACGCAAAGGTAAATTCCTAGTTTTTATGATATGATGCAAGCAAGAACCTACTGTTGTATCACGCACCTTTTTATTGAGCTAATAATAGTTAGCTCTAAAGGTATCTAAACAGTGTCTTAGCAAAAAGAGATTCTTTGAAGAAAAAACAGTAGGGGACTTCCCCACTTACAGTCAAAAAAGAAAAAAAAAAGAAACCACTTATACAATTATGTCTATCTAGCCATTGAAAAATTAAAGGTCTAAGATCATACATAGCACGATAAAGTTGGACAATCACTTGCTCCTTGAATATCATGATTCAAAGACGGTGGGATACACGGGCACCTAAAAAAAACTTCCCGTGTTTCTCATGCTCCTTATTCCCCGTCCTGCAATAATGAAAATTTCCAAACACCCAGTTGATATGATTCTCGAATGTGTGTCCATTGGATCCCTAGGCTCTGCCAGCACTGACTCATGTCTTCTCCTTCTTTTTTTGAAAGACCACTTATTATATCTGTCTTCTTCGGTACCTCCATGGCTCCATTGCATAAGACACAATTTACATATATCTGCGTGTGGACATTAAATTTCTCCTATCTAGCATATTCAGCCTGTCCACCAGCATCAGCCGTGCAAATAAAGAATTAAGCTAACGTAGGTGTGCACTTGATTTTAAATTTTCCATAGCCAAGCAGTATGTCAGTAGGACTTCCTGATCTCTCAACACAATCACTACCGGAAAATCGGCTGTTTGCCATGTGCCACGGCCTTTACCGTGAGCATTATATCGGACACACGGCAAAAGCCGTGTTGCCGGCACACGGCAAACGTATGGCACACGGCGCAGCCACATCTTTATCGTGTGCCTAACGCCTGGCACACGGCAAAGGTTCACGCCGTCGACTGCCGTGTACCTTTGCTGCGTGCACTGCCGGAGAGGCACACGGCAAAGATAAACACATTGTATCAAATGACGGGCCTGTCAATATAGAAATGTCGCCTCAGTACCCTCCGATGCTTCCTTACCCTTCTACGTGGCCTACACAGCCTCCGTGGGTGCCTGGAGCGCCAGGGCCGTGGGTGCCTGGGGGGTTGGAACCGTCGTCGCAGCCGCCGCCACCGCCGGCCAAGTGAGTTTGTATGTGGACTTGGATGTTGCATGTGGACTTTGAGTTTGCCATGGACTTGTACTACTCTTATTTGCATTTGGACTTGTTTGTGGACTCGTATTCTCTCGTATGGACTCATATGGATTGAGCGAATGACTTTCTATGTATTTGTGGATTATAAACTGACTGTGATGTATATGGTGATATTATATATGTCTGTGATAGTCATTATGATATATAAATGCATGTGATGATTTTCTATTGTTTGAGGGTCCCATTTACGTGGAAATGAAAAAAAAAGGCCCATGTATGGTCACTTTGCCGTGTGGCAGGCCCAACATACGGCAAAGTGACCATACTGTGAGTTCTATAGGTCACTTTGCCGTGTGCCTGGGGCCTGGCACACGGCAAAGTAATCAGGCTTGCCGTGTGCTTTGGCCTAGCACACGGCGTGTGCTGCGTCGTGGCGACCCACGGCAAAGGTCCCCGTCCGTTAACGGACGGCCGTTAACGGACCGGGACCTTTGCCGTGGGCCGCGTCAGCATGCCCAAATGATCCACGGCAAAGTCGGCTTTGGCGGTGTGTGCCACACACGGCAAAATCTTTACCGTGTGTATAACAGATTTTGCTGTGTGCCTCAGGCACACAGTAAACAGCCGGTAGTGAATCTCGTAAAATCGAGAGACAAATTGTAGTCACTTCGACCATGCGGGAAAAAAACAATGAATCGTACGGTTTGCTGGAAATGCTTGCTTGCTCTCTGAGCACGTTGCTTGTGCTTTGGCTGCTGGGAATTAATTATTGCGTTCCAAATAATTAAGGTAATTGCTCAACACACGGACAGTGAACTCTGTTTTCTAAAAAAAATCCGAACAACATTATATTATCCAATATTTCCTAAAATTTGGGCTATAATCGGCATGCGGAGTTTCAACTATATTTGTACGAGCCCCACCTTTTTTTCTTTCTTTACACTCATGCATAACAAATAAATGTTTTTATGCGTTGATGCGCAAGATGAATTATGGCTTACACATCATAACCTAGAAAGAAAGAAAAATTAAAGTAAAGTGATTTTAGTATGATATGCGGCTATTAGTACGTGTAGGAATGGTACATTAATTTTGGTATACAAGTGAATTGTCTCATCGTACGTTTAGCTAGACACATGGAAGAATGGGGAACACGAAAGGCATGCATGAGCACAAATCGTCGTCGGTCACGTGCCGTATCCCTTTTCCTCAACTCGCTGTTCGATTGTGACGAAATTTACTTAAAAGGACGGATTACGCAACGTGGCCACAACGAATTCCACAAGTCAGCAATGGAAGGAGAGAGACGCAGAGAGTAGGTCTAGGGGCGAATGGCTTGTGGTATAATGGTAGGACGGTTTCATTGGGACGCTACCCACCAGAGTTCAAATCCTAGTGTTCGCACTTTTTCCTCGGATTTTCTCAGGATTTTTCGGCGCTATGCGTTAAGTGGTAAGCGGCGTTCCCGTCGACAACGAGGCGCCAATGGTGACTTCGAGAATCTCCAGATCTACCGGGTGCTCGGTTCTTTGCAAGTGCTCATAGGGGTAGGGTTTGCGTTCCCAGAAAAGTGTGCGTGCGTGTGTGAGCGTCTGCGTTGTACTATGCAATTCTAAAAAACAGGTAGGTCTAGGGAGGGAAAGCAAATATAATGCCGTCTTTCTCATGTGGAAAGCATAAAAAATATCAGAGAGAGAGATCCTGTCCTTTGTCGTTCCCAATTTTGTGATCAAGGACGCAAAGAACCATGGCCGTGGCCACTGCTCGTCACGTCGCACTCCATCATCCACTATCCATCAAACTCGTACGTAGCACTAGCCACTAGCTAGCTAGGCCACACACTAACTAGCTGCTAGCTAGTAGACGTGCACATATGCATCCTCCACCAAAAAAAAAAAAAATGCAACTATACAATTATATCTTTTGAACCAGCTTGTAGGACTATATAAATTGCACCATGCATTTCGTTTAAACTAGCTTCCGCATGCCAATTTAATTGTGTCCAGTATATTGCTAATGCTTCTTTTCTTTATATTTCTTCATGCACACTCAAATTAGACCAGTTGGCTGTTAAACCATCGGCCTACGCCTGCAATTTTATTTCTAATAATTTAGAGTCACTTATATATGTCATTTTGCTTCACCACTAATTTTCTCCTAAAATTCCTAGAACTTCTCTTTACGGGAGCTAGAGAGTAGTACTAGCCAGTATACTGTAGTTGTAAAGAGATTTACTTTACCTTTGCTTGACGTCCGTTGCCTGCCTCGAAGACGACCCTACCTCGCTCATCGAGACACAGAAATAAAACTGCACGATTGATCGCTCCGGTACTTGCTTGTTGCTACCAAGTGGACTACGTGTTCATGTGACCCAGCATATTTGGCCAATTAGATTCACCGTATTTTCAGGCTTACTGCATAGGACAGTCTTTCGTGGCAATAAATTGTTGGACACATTAGCCAAATTGCTGACTTAACAAACATGATATACATTTTTTATTTTTTTGAGGGAAGTGAACACAGCGTTAGTCCCTCAACTTTTATTTTTTGGTCAATCTTGTCCTTGTGCTGATTTGGTGCTCCACATTAGAAAGTGACTAAAATGAAAAGTCCTCTTTGCCCTTGCTCCTTCTTCCTCTCCTCAAATTTCGCCATTTCCTCTTCCCTGTAAAAGCAAGCAAGGAAAAAAAAGACAAAGCACAAGCGTGCGGGCTCTCTCGCTTGGACGCCACATTCTGCACGCGACCATTGTCTTTTAGCTTGCCTAGTTGTTCTAAATAGCGTCCAGTAGCACACGTCGTAAATGGGATGTTACTAATTCAAACCAGCCGCTGCCCAAATTATCTTCCCATGCTGCTCTGCTACTCCCACACCCTTCTTCTTGAACTCAGACGACCCTCCTCCACAATTGTCCTCCCGAGTTTTGGCAGCCCTCATGCCACGGTTGCCTGAGGGCATGGCATGGAGGGCGGTCAAATCTGACGTGCTTGTTCCCTGCTCTGTTGCACCGAGCAGCGCTAACTGGCGCAAGGAATGGAGCTATGCAAGGTTGTCGCAAGCACGGACAAAAGTGTTATAAATTGCACCATGCATTTCGTTTAAACTAGCTTCCGCATGCCAATTTAATTGTGTCCAGTATATTGCTAATGCTTCTTTTCTTTATATTTCTTCATGCACACTCAAATTAGACCAGTTGGCTGTTAAACCATCGGCCTACGCCTGCAATTTTATTTCTAATAATTTAGAGTCACTTATATATGTCATTTTGCTTCACCACTAATTTTCTCCTAAAATTCCTAGAACTTCTCTTTACGGGAGCTAGAGAGTAGTACTAGCCAGTATACTGTAGTTGTAAAGAGATTTACTTTACCTTTGCTTGACGTCCGTTGCCTGCCTCGAAGACGACCCTACCTCGCTCATCGAGACACAGAAATAAAACTGCACGATTGATCGCTCCGGTACTTGCTTGTTGCTACCAAGTGGACTACGTGTTCATGTGACCCAGCATATTTGGCCAATTAGATTCACCGTATTTTCAGGCTTACTGCATAGGACAGTCTTTCGTGGCAATAAATTGTTGGACACATTAGCCAAATTGCTGACTTAACAAACATGATATACATTTTTTATTTTTTTGAGGGAAGTGAACACAGCGTTAGTCCCTCAACTTTTATTTTTTGGTCAATCTTGTCCTTGTGCTGATTTGGTGCTCCACATTAGAAAGTGACTAAAATGAAAAGTCCTCTTTGCCCTTGCTCCTTCTTCCTCTCCTCAAATTTCGCCATTTCCTCTTCCCTGTAAAAGCAAGCAAGGAAAAAAAAGACAAAGCACAAGCGTGCGGGCTCTCTCGCTTGGACGCCACATTCTGCACGCGACCATTGTCTTTTAGCTTGCCTAGTTGTTCTAAATAGCGTCCAGTAGCACACGTCGTAAATGGGATGTTACTAATTCAAACCAGCCGCTGCCCAAATTATCTTCCCATGCTGCTCTGCTACTCCCACACCCTTCTTCTTGAACTCAGACGACCCTCCTCCACAATTGTCCTCCCGAGTTTTGGCAGCCCTCATGCCACGGTTGCCTGAGGGCATGGCATGGAGGGCGGTCAAATCTGACGTGCTTGTTCCCTGCTCTGTTGCACCGAGCAGCGCTAACTGGCGCAAGGAATG
The DNA here is from genome assembly GCA_900205405.1 of Echinochloa crus-galli. Classification (NCBI taxonomy): domain Eukaryota; kingdom Viridiplantae; phylum Streptophyta; class Magnoliopsida; order Poales; family Poaceae; genus Echinochloa; species Echinochloa crus-galli. The sequence continues at coordinate 252,826 of OAMR01000157.1, read as the reverse complement.
GAGCTATGCAAGGTTGTCGCAAGCACGGACAAAAGTGTTGGGGAAAGAGAAAAAGGAAGGTGAAGATAAGGAGAGGAAAGAAAAAATACGAAAAAGAAGAGCCACTGACATGTGGGTCCGACCCGTATGGGCTTAGATTTATAGGTCTTTGCTGGCGTTGTGTGCAAAATTCAGAGCCTAAAAAAAAGTAGAGGTCCTGGTTTAATTAGGACTACCCCTAGAGTTCTTCTAAGCCTCTAACTGATTAACTTGCAAATTCAAAAGTACATTTTTCAGGAATATGTCGACCTGTCTGTCAATCATGCATGTCCCCTTGTGATGACTGTGGTAGCACATAGGGCGGACCTAGCCTAGAAAAGGTCGATCCTGCCTTTATAACTTCACTAAATATGTTTTACAGTATGTCCCTTGAAAATAGGACGAAAATAATTACTCCCACATCTACAAATAATACTAGTCCTTATTTGTTTATCAATCTAAGGCCAGTCTCAACGGGGTTTCATAGAGAGTTTTATGGATTAAATTTGCTAACGTGACCCAGAACAAAAAGAAAAGATAGTTTCATGCAGGTTATTCATGCCAAATTTATTTTTATTGGATCATACATTTGATTACAAATTCAACCATCTCAAGTTTACATTACAAAAGTTAAGCATTATTCACCAAAAAGTGCTCCTGCTTATTGTAAACTGTGCGACATATTTAAACCATCTTGTAGAAAAAACTCAAAAGCCGGCCACAATTAAGTAGTTAGGGTGCTTTTGCTTGCTTAATAAGGGGCATAATAGATTTTCTCTTTGTTTGTTAGTTTGTCCTAAAATTGCTACAAATAATGTTTATTATGGACGAAGGGAGTAATGTCGTAGATCCGCCCCCTGCCGTTGATGCATCAACCTTTTGGTGTGTATATGTAACTCCCACAACGTACAGTCTGGTCCTAAATCGTAAGTAATCTAATACAGATCTACCCAGCTCCAAATTTTTTTTTGAACATACTACCCAGCTCCAATATCTGCCCACCAAACCAAGCATTGGATGCTGAAGCTTTTGCCTGTTTTCAACCAGCGGATCGATCATGATGGCATGCGTGTGTGACATCTTGATCATGCATGCATTCGTTTCATACATCATATAGTACATACTGATCGAGTTGTTCTTGCTACCAATTGACGACACATTTAGCGAGTCATGCTATCTTTTCTGCATCATATCCACTATTATAGCTATAATGCTGGATTTGGCACCTTTAGCTTCGACTGGGGCAATCTAGTACCATTTATGCTTGATTTGATTTGACCGGGTTGGTGGCTTGGCTAGCGTAACACTGCATCAGCATGCACATTCTTGATTGGTTGTTGAAGTGGATGTGGATCATGCCGAGACATGTTTATTGCACAATCTTTTCTAACAGTTGGTTAGTGCCACAGTTTTAGCTACATTTGCACAAGTTCTAAATGCGAAGCTACTATTGCAAGCAGCTGTTTTTTTTTCTCTCAAACTAGTTTGTGATTGATGGCGCCAAACAAGCCTCTTTGACTTTACGTAGGTTAGCTTTGGCGTTGAGAATAAAGCCGAGACTTTGATTTTGGTGTTGAGAAATAAAAATATTTTATTTGTGCCTGCTCTGGAAAGCTCATTCTAGATCTTTGCTTTTTAAAAAGATGATTCTTTATTGAGGCATGTGAAAAGGCTCATTGTGGATATACTGGCTTTCAACTGGTTGATTATGTATTACTGTGGTTTTGCGGGGGAAATGATTGCCCAATATTTGATTACTAGGAGTGGAGGATGCTGACCCCAGATCAAGTAGGGGACAGTATATTTCAAATGGCCGTCGAACCTTGTCAAGAGAAAGAGATGAGAAGTTTCATTTTCAAGTTGAAGCACTTACAATGCATTATAAGTATCAAATTGTTATTCCTATGAGAGTGGACCTAAAATGTGAGCACAATTTCTAGTCTTGGATACCAAAATGAAGTTGTACATCCACGATGATAAACCATCTCTCTCTCTCCTTATAATTGTTTGCCATGTCACCAAAGTATCCTACATGGCGCTCATTTATTGAGCATTAGTCTCAGAACAGCAGATATAGTTAGAAAGGAGTGAGTGTCACGAAACTAATTTTATAAATATGAATTCAGTGGTACCAAATTTATATGGCATATATAATATATAAATTGATCTTACAAAGTTTGAATCTTGGGTTAATAAACAGACAAGGAGGGGGTATTTGTGTAGAAAACGGTGCCCATATATGATTTCATTTAATAAAGCCCTGTTCCTTCTCCCCCCCTCGCTATTTCTTTGCTAAATCATAAAAAATGCCTACGACTGTGTTTAGTTTCACCAAAAACCCAAAAATTCTCTCTCTAAACTTCACTACCCACCTATCACATCAAATCTCTCTCTTCATGCATGGAACACTAAACATGGGTAAATAAAAAAACTAAGTACATAGTTTTGATTTACACGACGAGACGAATCTTTTGATCCTAGTTAGGTCATGATAGGACAATGTTTACCATAAACAAACGAAAAGTGCTATAGTGCGCTACAATGTCCGATGTGACATTTTCACCAAACTTTCTCTTCCACTTTTTGAAACTAAACACACCCGTAGGATTTCCACAACAACACTCTACTTAATAAAAATGAAACACATATATATGTCATCCTTTATGTAAATTGTGTCCTCTAATGAGTACATCGTAGTAACTGAACAGTTGCAACATTTGTTTTCTTTTGGTGGTCGAGTAGTGTACTGAACTTTCACAAAAAAAAAAGGCTAGCAGCCACAGCGTGTTTACTGTTATTTTTTTGGAATTGGAGTCGCAAATAGAAATACGTACGTATGGTTATTAGCACGGAGAGGCCGGGGGGAGGTGGCGATGACGCGACGCGATGGACGACGGAACAATGCACCACCACAGAACGAGGCTGCGTCACCTGCAGTAAACAAATTATTAAACGCTCGCTGCTACACACGCCCAGTGCCGACTGCCTCTGTCTGGCCGGGATCCATATTGCCATTAGTCGCAGCATCAGCAGCCTACCAGATCATCAACCCGACCACTGCTCAGTCTTCGTTAATGTTCGCGCCAAAAATGTAGTCCAGTTCCAGTATACCTACTGTTACAGAGCAAGAAGAAAGAGAGAATTTTTAAGAGCAAGAAGAAAGAGATAATTTTTAATATATATAATTATATATGTGTATATTTGATATATATATATATGTGTAAATATCAATGGAAAAGGTTATTAACATATGGAGTATATTGCAGCAGTGTTTGATGTGTCGTTCGACCGTACGAGGAGGTGCAGGACACCATGGATGGATCCCCACTTTTGGTTTCCAGCTCCCTCTCACGTAGCCCGATGATACCCCAAATATATTCCCTCCAATATCTCTTTTCTTTTTTTTCCCTCACAACCCATACATTTTCGACAGATTAGTATTATTCATTTATTAAGGTGCTGTGTACTGGTACACTGCTGCTAATATCCCAGGCCAATGGGGAAGAGAGAGAGTGGGCGTGGGAGGCTGAGCAGTGGGCCCGTGCTGGCCTTGACCAATCGGAGCTCGACAGCAGCCAGCACCCAAAACCACTCTCTCTCTCCCTGGCCTGGCGTCGTCTCCTCCCCTCCTTCCCTCCCTCCTCACCGATCGATGGGATCCCTCTTCTAGCTCTTCTCTTTAAAGCTACTCGATAGCTGCTAGTATAGGTGCCTGCCTACCTGCTTCACCTCACCGGCGGCGACCCATCCGCCGCCCGTCACACTAGCTGCATCAGGCGAGCGGCGCCGGATCGGAGAGGGAGAAAGAAAGGGATCCACCCATCAACCCAAGATGGGGCGCGGCAAGGTGCAGCTGAAGCGGATAGAGAACAAGATAAACCGCCAGGTGACCTTCTCGAAGCGCCGCAATGGCCTCCTCAAGAAGGCGCACGAGATCTCCGTCCTCTGCGACGCCGAGGTCGCCGTCATCGTCTTCTCCCCAAAGGGGAAGCTCTACGAGTACGCCACCGACTCCCGGTAAGCAAAATCTCAAATTAATTAATTAGCTTGTTCATCCATTTCCATTATTCCTGTGCGTGCATGTGTATATGCTCCATTCATTCGTCACCCAATTCATTCATTCGACTTGCTGCTGCTGTTGTGCTTGTGTGTGTGTGTGTGTGTCTGTCTTGCCCTTTTTGGCCCTGAGCTGGGATTCCCGGTCGAAAGCTCCTGCTGGGCTTTGCCGTTTTTGGCCACCATGGTCCAGGGCCCTGACGCCTGCTGCTGCTTCCCCGGTTTCAGTTGCCTGATGCTGATGCTTGCATCCTTCCTTTCCTTCTCTTCTTGTGCTACAGCTGATCATTTCATGCTGCATCTGTAGCAAGCTGCCTCCTTATTTCGGGAAATCTCACCATTAATTGCTCCCCCTCCCCTCACCAGTCAGTTTCTCCAGTTTCCCTGCTTGTGCTTGTGTGATGCCCCCTTTTTGCTTTCTTGCTGTTGTTGCCTGCAGCTGCAGATGTGCATGCTTGCCTTTTCTGGGGATTGGTGACTCCAGTCGTTTTAATTCCTCCTTTGTTTAATCCCATCTTATTAAGCTCACTGTTAACACCATGTGGCTGATTACATCAGATTAGATTACACACCACCATGTAATCAGATCTTGCTTCCTCGTCAGCTAGCTGCCCTTTGTTCATCCCGATTTGTACTTCGAGTGATATTTTATTCGCCCAACAAAATCTTGCTTTGCCTTTTGAGTTTCCTCGATCTCCACCAGAATCAATTAACCACATGCACCGCCGGCCTTCACGTTTCTCAACAAAATCATCACATGTTCCGAGGCAGCGGCATGCATGTAATCTTGGGTGTAATTCTTCCCCTCCTCTTTATTCTCTCCCTTCAACTTAATTGCTGCTTAGAGCTTCGAGCTGCTAGCTTAATTGCTCTTCATTCTCTGGCCCAAGCTGCTAGGGGAAATAGTTAATGACCCCTGAAATCTGAATGCTATTACAACATATGAAGACGGATAGATCTGACTCTTCCTTTACCTGATTCCTCCACTTCTCCAGTACGTTCCTTCTCTGCTTGCATATCCCTCCATCTGTTTCAGCTTCACAAGCCATCGTGTCTTTGATCTATATATTGTTCTTCGACGAGTATTGGCTTAATTTTATTTCGATGTATTCAGTGATCTTCGGTCCTCCATCGGCTAGCTCATATACATAGCTAAGCCAAAGTGTAAAACACGAGTAACGAGTTCAGCAAATCTTCCTGTCTGTATCATATCACTCAAACTGATGAGTATCTAACACCTATGTTACAACAGTATATGAGTTGTACTACAGACACTATATGCATTTATCAGGATGTACACTCGGGTTTTGTGATGTTAATGTCCCAGAAATATGGTAAAGTTATGGGTTACTTAAATTCTGTTTCTTCAGTTTTCTCTCCCCCGACCTGTATGTCCTTTACATCAAAGTTTTATTCGTTTTCTGGCTTTCCGTATTTCTCTGAAGTCCTTCATGGGTAAAAATGCAATAGTGTGCTCCGTGAACATCATTCTTTGCAATTAGTTTTATTAGATAAGTTGCATGGATGTGTAACGCATTCGTGGATGTAGACGTATTTTTGTATTTGGGCAGCTTACTTAATTAGTTTGAGTAATACAGCTAGTCGTGTTTGTATTCATGCAAAGTTTGGTTCGAGCCAGTTTGTACCACTGCCTGGAACTCACATTTTGTTTTCATCTACATGAATATATAAGAGTTTGTTTTCTACACGTACTACTTGTGACACTGTTTATAAGCCATCTGTAGCGTTGTTCAGCAACTGCTAATGGATACAGGATCATAACCTGTCCATGTGTCTTGCAGTCTTCAGATCAAACTTGTTATTCTCGACTTCTCTAAGCTATAATTAATTTATCATTTGCCTTACCGTAATGGCTGAACCCTTTTGTAACCCCAATATCACATGCTCCGTTTATTTCGTCTTGCATTCCACATCCCTATATGTACCATTCCTGCCTAGTTGAAGATAGAACATGCATATTTGTATGTAGCTTCTTAATGTTCCTAACATATGCTTCTATATAAGGAGATTTATTATGACAATGGCGTGTTGGTTCTAGAGTAATCTAGGTCTGTAATAGTGTTGTTTAAATAGTTAATATCTTGTGAACCCAAACAGTGCTTCCAGATCTGAAGTTAAGATAAGATGAAAGTAAATGTCAAATAACTTTCTGGCATAGCTTCTTTGGAAGGTCCACGTACATTAGCTTACTTGTTGGTCTGCATATAAATATGCATAGTTTTTAATTATGTCAAGGATTTCCCTATGGAAATGCTAAATATGTAATGATAAACTTGCATGTCTGCTTTTTGTTGCATGATTGCTTTTCTGAAAAAGAATATACATGTCCAATCATCATTTACTTATTCCTTGTACTGTTATGTGGTTTGATGCATAAACCGATTGTCACATTATTTTTAGGACCACTAGAGTCATGATACACGACATTCTTTTTTCCTTTGCAGAATGGACAAAATTCTCGAACGTTACGAACGCTATTCCTATGCTGAAAAGGCTCTTATTTCTGCTGAATCTGAAAGTGAGGTAAGATGATAGGTTGGGACCTTAATTTGTCTCATGCATCAATGCTTCATTCTATTTTTCCTATACTTTGTATGGGTAAGATTGCATCTGGTTTTTTAACACCAAAACAATAAGCTTTATTAAAAAAAATTATTATCTAATAAAAGAATGTAGGATACTAGGATGGCCTTATATTTTATGTTAAATACAAGCAAACACATCTTTTGTATGTTTAATATATAAGAGGATATGCCTAGTTAGCTGAACTCGTCTTATAGTGCAAAATAGCATGTGCGAATATGAACAGTTTGTCGTGGTTCTGTTATATTTGTTTTTTTTTTCAAGCTTTGAAGACCACTGAATGGGTGGATATTTTGCAAATACCCCAATTTGAGAAAACATAAATGATGCAACAAATGTCATTACGTTTTGTACATTTGAAGCCTTGACAGAACATGGCAACTAATTTGAATGTTAACATGCAAATAGTGTTATTCCTTAACCACCTGTGATGTATTACATGTTGAGCTCGCATTGCTGTATCTGTGAACTTACCATAAAGTGCTTGCTTGAGTGTTTTGTTTACCAATTTTTGCGCTAAGTTATTCCTTAACTACCTGTGTATTACATGTTGAGCTCACATTGCTGTCATAGCACAAGAAAGGAGATTTACTTGGAACCCTCTTTCATATGGCCTTTGAATTCAAATGCGTGTGCCTATCGGCATGGTTTTCTGAAGAACACCAAAATAGCATTGTTGTGGAGATCTTTATTAACATATATGCAACAGCGGTCATAATGAGCAACAATAAATTGTTTCAAAAATGTTAGATATAAGCTAGTACCACATTAAACTGTAAGTTCTCTATTAGGACTTTAGTTCAATATCCCTCGTCACTAATCTACACATGCTATCCAAAGAGGTACAATCTTGAGAACATTATAATCTTAATGTGCTGTCATCTTTTCTGAGTTGGCATCACTTTGTGTATTAATTTCTGGATTTTAATCCCTTTAAATATACTTCAATATAAAGGTGACATCATGTTTCGATCTGATTTTTTTTTGACCGAAGTCGGGAGGGGAAGCCCCTACCTTTTTTATAGTTTATTTATTCCAAACCCAAGTATTCGCTCCCACAGGGAGTCGAACTTGGATCTGCTGGGTGCTACTCAGGTTCTCTAACCACTAGGCTAGAGGCCCTTTCACTCGATCTGATTTTCAGTGTAATAAAATCTGTTTAAATTGTTTGGCTTCTAATATTCCTTGGTGTTGTTTTGGGTTGCTGACTATTAAATATTCCTCATTTTCCAAAGAAGCAACATGGTTACAATTCCAACTATGAATAGGAACTAAACACTAAGACACATTCATTAGAGTTTTTTCCCTCTTTGCCATACTCAATGCTGATTCTAGGTCCTGCTGCATGTGCAGGTGGAAACAAATTACTTGAAATAAGTAATTAGCTTCTATCATAGTTTTTGTAGTCAGTTCTGGTATACTTATTATTTTTTCCAATTATAAAACGAATTTATCATTTTTTTAACTACAGAACAAATAAATTGTCTCTAGTAGTAGTTTATAGTGATTCTTACACATATTTTACAGATAAATGTATGAAATTCAAATGATGGTTTGAACTACATCTAGTAATGTGTGGCTGTCTAGTTGAGATTTTAGGATATCTCCCCTTGCTTGTGTAGTTGTGTTGACTTTTTCCAATGTAAAATTACATAGGAGAAGAGGAACTATCTATTCATACGCCCTGCACTTCATTCCAGCCTGGTCTAGAGTGTTTTCTTATGCCTAACTAATTAACGTTTAGTGTATGCTGACCACTCACCTGAGCCTGGCGCAATGACACAACCTGAACTGAATGATGTCTAATAACTAGGCTCCATGCTTCTAATATATAGAAATCAGAAATAAGGATCCTCATTTCCCTTCTAGCTTGCAATGTCAATATGCTGTCCCTCCTTAAATATTCATCATGAATTCTTCCATTAGTCATCTTGAACTTTTCTCTACTTATTTTTAATCCACATTAACTGAATCCTGAAATCATCATCGCTTTTAGGCAATAACATGATGAGATTCTTGTATAAAGGACAGGATAATTATTCTGTTGATTTTTATGAGTATTATTCTTCGGACAACCATGATTTGCACTGAATTCGTTCTGTTCTCATTCCTCTTTCTGTATCTTGTGCTTCTGCGAACCTTTCACAAAATGTGCATGCCTGCTGTTCTTGTACCAAATATGATCATGAATTCATAACCATCCCTATTTTTTTCTTATGAGAGTGTAAGTAGCTAGAAATGTGTGTGAATCTAGTGCACTAATATTAAGATACTAGTATTAAGATAAGCATATGGCAAAGCTTTTATCTTTGAAACTTATGTTAACTAAATTGCTGCAGCGGCAAACCTTATGTTCAGTTCTGGAAAAAGAAAACCTCAAGTAGCATACATATGTTGTTTCTCGATCATTATCCCTTTGCCATCCATCATCTGCTTCTTACTTAACATTTCTGACAGAATTTACTTTCATATACAGGGAAATTGGTGCCATGAATACAGGAAACTGAAGGCCAAAATTGAGACCATACAAAAATGCCACAAGTAATAACTATTTGGTGGTTATTTGGATTCTGATGAAATGTGGAACTAGTATTATCCTGTAGTTTTCCTCAATGAATACCCTATCATCTTGTGTAGTATGCACTGCTGTGCATAGATGGTGCACACCAAATAATCTGTGTCTTGCAGGCACCTGATGGGAGAGGATTTAGAGTCTCTGAATCTCAAAGAACTCCAACAACTAGAGCAGCAGCTGGAGAGCTCATTGAAGCACATCAGATCAAGAAAGGTAGTAACAGTTTTGCTTAATTTTTCACTGGAATCTCTTTTTCTGTTTGCTGTTGTAAAATCGGGAATGCATAGTTTTTTTTTACAACTAACAACACACCCCTTGTTTGCATATGCAGAGCCACCTTATGGTCGAGTCCATTTCCGAGCTACAGAAGAAGGTAACCAAAGCTGAAAGCTTTCCTCCAATTGTACCCAGGCCAATAAAACTGAACTGGAGTGTCCATATTTAACTGATGAGTTGTGGTTAAAAAGGCCCTGCATCTTGAACAACCATCGATCACTTTAAACTGCTCATACAGAAAAGACTGATGAATGTTACTGTTGTCGTGTGCAGGAGAGGTCACTGCAGGAGGAGAACAAGGCTCTACAGAAGGAAGTAAGCTGTCCAATAGCATATGCGGATATGCATGACACTAACAATACAAGGGTTTGATGTGCTCCACTTTGGTGCAGCTTGCGGAGAGGCAGAAGGCAGCCGCCAGCAGGCAACAGCAGCAGCAGCAGCAGCAGCAGGTGCAGTGGGACCAGCAGACCCAGACCCAGGCCCAGACAAGCTCATCGTCTTCCTCCTTCCTGATGAGGCAGGATCATCAGCAGCCACTGCCGCCTCCGCAAAACATCTGGTACACAAGCGCCTCCCTTGTTTATATGCTCACTTCCGGATGTTACTTCAATTGCACCCGCTGTATACATCATGCCACCCGCTGTTGTATGTATGCATCAGCTTCAGGCCGGTGACCATGGGAGAGAGAGGTGAAGAGGTAGCTGCAGCGGCACAGCAGCAGCAGCAGCAGCAGGCGCAGGCGCAGGCGCAGCTTCGCCTTGGAGGCCTTCCGCCATGGATGATCAGCCATCTCAATGCTTGAGGCAGGCGACAGCTCATCGCCCTCGACTACCACCAACATAATTGCCGTGCTCATCCATGGATTGCGAGCAACCCCACCTGCAAGTGGTTGCTCACCGTTGATTGAATCCTAGCGTAAGTTCATGGCAGCGATTAAGCTAAACTATTGTTATGTTTGCAAGAAGAAAAGGGTAACCACTGTATAATCTTGTCCAGCATGTACGTACCAACTGATGCATGCCCCTATATGATGCCTATATATGATTGGCAAAGTTACCCTTGAATCTAGTGCTTTTGTTCAAAGGGTGCAGATTAAACATGGTTTGTGTAAATATAGTATTAATCAGGATTACTACTGCTACTACCTATGCCAGTAAGTGAACTAATGGGAGAATGAATAAAGCCGTCCCTTTATGCTGCTGATGCATGATATATGAAAACTGCAGATGGATTTTGAGATGAACACAATCTAGCTGCTAGGATCACGACACGTTCTCACCGTAGCTGCAGGTTTTCATTGTCGGATGCCGGGGAGCTTGCTGCGTTGCATGTGGGGCATAATAATTCATCTAGCTGAGCATATGACGTGACACTGCTAGTGCTACTGCCATCGATGTGTTCTCCTTTTGGTTGCCGCGTCGGCATGTGTAGTGTCTCTGCAAAGCTGAAACACAGCACTAGCTGGCATATGATTGACTCTCAATGCTAGGGTTTCAGATCCCAGCAGTAACATAACAAAAGGTTTAATTTGGCTTTATAATATTTATCTGAGCATACTGCACTTTTTTATAGATATTTCTTTCATGATACTGAGATGGTATTTTCCATTCTCTCAAACCCTTCTTGCTTGCAACCAAAAAGAAAAGAAAAAAGTAATGAAACTAGAGTTGAATCCTAAAATGGAATGGTCCACTTATTATAGCCTGGATTCCTGAAAGTAAGTATATACTTTACTCAAAATGTTTAGACTAATTAGATCATTTGAATTATATCATTGCTTTTAGTTGTTATATCAGGTATTGTTCATAAAGAAAATATTAACTTAAGGTATACATGCATGATGTGTGTCACCATGTACACCATGTATACAAGAAGTGAGGATAATACTAATTCCAGTATTGAAGATATAGATCAAACTAAGAGTTCATTTAAACACATATCAAGTACATATATTGATATATAGGTACGACGTGAAGTGAAGAAACAAATTATGATTGTAGATGAAAATGTTTATAGAGTAACTGCGAACTAAAGTCTAACACAACCGGATAAAAATAAATGACCATTTATATGAGAATTATGTCAAAATACTAAAGAAAGGTGTGTGTGGGTGGGAAGAGTAATTTTCATGAATTTTTGAAATACTACTATAGAATAATCTTTAGTCAAGTAAAATGGTAAACGAGACCAAGTTAGCCTACTATTTATTGGGTTTAAAAGTTAAAACTTAAATTAGATCTATTACATAAGAGCATGTGTATTCTTTATCGTTACCATCATATTTATTTTGTACTACAAAAACACTGGTCCCTGCTAGCTCATTTGTGCTGATTCATGATAGATAAAAACCTCATTTTCCCCAAGGTTATGTGAGCCGGTGCAGATGAATTTGAAGTGAACATAATCTAGATATAGATCGCGTCACGTTCCCCAAGGTTTACATTGTCGGATTCCAGGGGACTTGTTGCATTGCATGAGGACCATATAACTCATCTTGCTGTGCATATGATGTGATCTGATACGACCTGCCAGTGCCACTGCCATCGATATGTTCTCCTTTTTGTTGCTGCATCTGCATGTTTGTAGCGTTTCTGTAAAGCCGAAACACAGCACTAGCTAGCATCACTACGGGAAAGCCCACGTTTGCCGAGTGTCACAGGCACTCGGCAAAGGCCGATATACACTCGGCAAAGACTTTGCCGAGTGTCACACTCGGCAAAGGGGTTACGGCATATCTCGTGTCGGCAAACAGGCCCTTTGCCGAGTGTCTTCTGTCGGGCACTCGGCAAAGCCTTTGCCGAGATTAGAAGCCGACACTCGGCAAAATAAAGCACTAACAGACGGCCCGCCGACGGTGGCGGCCGTCTGTTAGTTGTAACGGAGCCTTTGCCGAGTGTCGCGCTCGGCAAAGACTCTAGCCTTTGCCGAGTGTCGCGCTCGGCAAAGACTCTAGCCTTTGCCGAGTGTCGCGCTCGGCAAAGACTCTAGCCTTTGCCGAGTGTCGCGCTCGGCAAAGACTCTAGCCTTTGCCGAGTGTCGCGCTCGGCAAAGACTCTAGCCTTTGCCGAGTGTCGCGCTCGGCAAAGACTCTAGCCTTTGCCGAGTGTCGCGCTCGGCAAAGACTCTAGCCTTTGCCGAGTGTCGCGCTCGGCAAAGACTCTAGCCTTTGCCGAGTGTCGCGCTCGGCAAAGACTCTAGCCTTTGCCGAGTGTCGCGCTCGGCAAAGACTCTAGCCTTTGCCGAGTGTCGCGATCGGCAAAGACTCTAGCCTTTGCCGAGTGTCGCGATCGGCAAAGACTCTAGCCTTTGCCGAGTGTCGCGATCGGCAAAGACTCTAGCCTTTGCCGAGTGTCGCGATCGGCAAAGACTCTAGCCTTTGCCGAGTGTCGCGCTCGGCAAAGACTCTAGCCTTTGCCGAGTGTCGCGCTCGGCAAAGACTCTAGCCTTTGCCGAGTGTCGCGCTCGGCAAAGACGCTAACCTTTGCCGAGTGTCGCGCTCGGCAAAGACGCTAGCCTTTGCCGAGTGTCGCGCTCGGCAAAGACGCTAGCCTTTGCCGAGTGTCGCGCTCGGCAAAGACGCTAGCCTTTGCCGAGTGTCGCGCTCGGCAAAGACGCTAGCCTTTGCCGAGTGTCGCGCTCGGCAAAGACGCTAGCCTTTGCCGAGTGTCGCGCTCGGCAAAGACGCTAGCCTTTGCCGAGTGTCGCGCTCGGCAAAGACGCTAGCCTTTGCCGAGTGTCGCGCTCGGCAAAGACGCTAGCCTTTGCCGAGTGTCGCGCTCGGCAAAGACGCTAGCCTTTGCCGAGTGTCGCGCTCGGCAAAGACGCTAGCCTTTGCCGAGTGTCGCGCTCGGCAAAGACGCTAGCCTTTGCCGAGTGTCGCGCTCGGCAAAGACGCTAGCCTTTGCCGAGTGTCGCGCTCGGCAAAGACGCTAGCCTTTGCCGAGTGTCGCGCTCGGCAAAGACGCTAGCCTTTGCCGAGTGTCGCGCTCGGCAAAGACGCTAGCCTTTGCCGAGTGTCGCGCTCGGCAAAGACGCTAGCCTTTGCCGAGTGTCGCGCTCGGCAAAGACGCTAGCCTTTGCCGAGTGTCGCGCTCGGCAAAGACGCTAGCCTTTGCCGAGTGTCGCGCTCGGCAAAGACGCTAGCCTTTGCCGAGTGTCGCGCTCGGCAAAGACGCTAGCCTTTGCCGAGTGTCGCGCTCGGCAAAGACGCTAGCCTTTGCCGAGTGTCGCGCTCGGCAAAGACGCTAGCCTTTGCCGAGTGTCGCGCTCGGCAAAGACGCTAGCCTTTGCCGAGTGTCGCGCTCGGCAAAGACGCTAGCCTTTGCCGAGTGTCGCGCTCGGCAAAGACGCTAGCCTTTGCCGAGTGTCGCGCTCGGCAAAGACGCTAGCCTTTGCCGAGTGTCGCGCTCGGCAAAGACGCTAGCCTTTGCCGAGTGTCGCGCTCGGCAAAGACGCTAGCCTTTGCCGAGTGTCGCGCTCGGCAAAGACGCTAGCCTTTGCCGAGTGTCGCGCTCGGCAAAGACGCTAGCCTTTGCCGAGTGTCGCGCTCGGCAAAGACGCTAGCCTTTGCCGAGTGTCGCGCTCGGCAAAGACGCTAGCCTTTGCCGAGTGTCGCGCTCGGCAAAGACGCTAGCCTTTGCCGAGTGTCGCGCTCGGCAAAGACGCTAGCCTTTGCCGAGTGTCGCGCTCGGCAAAGACGCTAGCCTTTGCCGAGTGTCGCGCTCGGCAAAGACGCTAGCCTTTGCCGAGTGTCGCGCTCGGCAAAGACGCTAGCCTTTGCCGAGTGTCGCGCTCGGCAAAGACGCTAGCCTTTGCCGAGTGTCGCGCTCGGCAAAGACGCTAGCCTTTGCCGAGTGTCGCGCTCGGCAAAGACGCTAGCCTTTGCCGAGTGTCGCGCTCGGCAAAGACGCTAGCCTTTGCCGAGTGTCGCGCTCGGCAAAGACGCTAGCCTTTGCCGAGTGTCGCGCTCGGCAAAGACGCTAGCCTTTGCCGAGTGTCGCGCTCGGCAAAGACGCTAGCCTTTGCCGAGTGTCGCGCTCGGCAAAGACGCTAGCCTTTGCCGAGTGTCGCGCTCGGCAAAGACGCTAGCCTTTGCCGAGTGTCGCGCTCGGCAAAGACGCTAGCCTTTGCCGAGTGTCGCGCTCGGCAAAGACGCTAGCCTTTGCCGAGTGTCGCGCTCGGCAAAGACGCTAGCCTTTGCCGAGTGTCGCGCTCGGCAAAGACGCTAGCCTTTGCCGAGTGTCGCGCTCGGCAAAGACGCTAGCCTTTGCCGAGTGTCGCGCTCGGCAAAGACGCTAGCCTTTGCCGAGTGTCGCGCTCGGCAAAGACGCTAGCCTTTGCCGAGTGTCGCGCTCGGCAAAGACGCTAGCCTTTGCCGAGTGTCGCGCTCGGCAAAGACGCTAGCCTTTGCCGAGTGTCGCGCTCGGCAAAGACGCTAGCCTTTGCCGAGTGTCGCGCTCGGCAAAGACGCTAGCCTTTGCCGAGTGTCGCGCTCGGCAAAGACGCTAGCCTTTGCCGAGTGTCGCGCTCGGCAAAGACGCTAGCCTTTGCCGAGTGTCGCGCTCGGCAAAGACGCTAGCCTTTGCCGAGTGTCGCGCTCGGCAAAGACGCTAGCCTTTGCCGAGTGTCGCGCTCGGCAAAGACGCTAGCCTTTGCCGAGTGTCGCGCTCGGCAAAGACGCTAGCCTTTGCCGAGTGTCGCGCTCGGCAAAGACGCTAGCCTTTGCCGAGTGTCGCGCTCGGCAAAGACGCTAGCCTTTGCCGAGTGTCGCGCTCGGCAAAGACGCTAGCCTTTGCCGAGTGTCGCGCTCGGCAAAGACGCTAGCCTTTGCCGAGTGTCGCGCTCGGCAAAGACGCTAGCCTTTGCCGAGTGTCGCGCTCGGCAAAGACGCTAGCCTTTGCCGAGTGTCGCGCTCGGCAAAGACGCTAGCCTTTGCCGAGTGTCGCGCTCGGCAAAGACGCTAGCCTTTGCCGAGTGTCGCGCTCGGCAAAGACGCTAGCCTTTGCCGAGTGTCGCGCTCGGCAAAGACGCTAGCCTTTGCCGAGTGTCGCGCTCGGCAAAGACGCTAGCCTTTGCCGAGTGTCGCGCTCGGCAAAGACGCTAGCCTTTGCCGAGTGTCGCGCTCGGCAAAGACGCTAGCCTTTGCCGAGTGTCGCGCTCGGCAAAGACGCTAGCCTTTGCCGAGTGTCGCGCTCGGCAAAGACGCTAGCCTTTGCCGAGTGTCGCGCTCGGCAAAGACGCTAGCCTTTGCCGAGTGTCGCGCTCGGCAAAGACGCTAGCCTTTGCCGAGTGTCGCGCTCGGCAAAGACGCTAGCCTTTGCCGAGTGTCGCGCTCGGCAAAGACGCTAGCCTTTGCCGAGTGTCGCGCTCGGCAAAGACGCTAGCCTTTGCCGAGTGTCGCGCTCGGCAAAGACGCTAGCCTTTGCCGAGTGTCGCGCTCGGCAAAGACGCTAGCCTTTGCCGAGTGTCGCGCTCGGCAAAGACGCTAGCCTTTGCCGAGTGTCGCGCTCGGCAAAGACGCTAGCCTTTGCCGAGTGTCGCGCTCGGCAAAGACGCTAGCCTTTGCCGAGTGTCGCGCTCGGCAAAGACGCTAGCCTTTGCCGAGTGTCGCGCTCGGCAAAGACGCTAGCCTTTGCCGAGTGTCGCGCTCGGCAAAGACGCTAGCCTTTGCCGAGTGTCGCGCTCGGCAAAGACGCTAGCCTTTGCCGAGTGTCGCGCTCGGCAAAGACTCTAGCCTTTGCCGAGTGTCGCGCTCGGCAAAGACTCTAGCCTTTGCCGAGTGTCGCGCTCGGCAAAGACTCTAGCCTTTGCCGAGTGTCGCGCTCGGCAAAGACTCTAGCCTTTGCCGAGTGTCGCGCTCGGCAAAGACTCTAGCCTTTGCCGAGTGTCGCGCTCGGCAAAGACTCTAGCCTTTGCCGAGTGTCGCGCTCGGCAAAGACTCTAGCCTTTGCCGAGTGTCGCGCTCGGCAAAGACTCTAGCCTTTGCCGAGTGTCGCGCTCGGCAAAGACTCTAGCCTTTGCCGAGTGTCGCGCTCGGCAAAGACTCTAGCCTTTGCCGAGTGTCGCGCTCGGCAAAGACTCTAGCCTTTGCCGAGTGTCGCGCTCGGCAAAGACTCTAGCCTTTGCCGAGTGTCGCGCTCGGCAAAGACTCTAGCCTTTGCCGAGTGTCGCGCTCGGCAAAGACTCTAGCCTTTGCCGAGTGTCGCGCTCGGCAAAGACTCTAGCCTTTGCCGAGTGTCGCGCTCGGCAAAGACTCTAGCCTTTGCCGAGTGTCGCGCTCGGCAAAGACTCTAGCCTTTGCCGAGTGTCGCGCTCGGCAAAGACTCTAGCCTTTGCCGAGTGTCGCGCTCGGCAAAGACTCTAGCCTTTGCCGAGTGTCGCGCTCGGCAAAGACTCTAGCCTTTGCCGAGTGTCGCGCTCGGCAAAGACTCTAGCCTTTGCCGAGTGTCGCGCTCGGCAAAGACTCTAGCCTTTGCCGAGTGTCGCGCTCGGCAAAGACTCTAGCCTTTGCCGAGTGTCGCGCTCGGCAAAGACTCTAGCCTTTGCCGAGTGTCGCGCTCGGCAAAGACTCTAGCCTTTGCCGAGTGTCGCGCTCGGCAAAGACTCTAGCCTTTGCCGAGTGTCGCGCTCGGCAAAGACTCTAGCCTTTGCCGAGTGTCGCGCTCGGCAAAGACTCTAGCCTTTGCCGAGTGTCGCGCTCGGCAAAGACTCTAGCCTTTGCCGAGTGTCGCGCTCGGCAAAGACTCTAGCCTTTGCCGAGTGTCGCGCTCGGCAAAGACTCTAGCCTTTGCCGAGTGTCGCGCTCGGCAAAGACTCTAGCCTTTGCCGAGTGTCGCGCTCGGCAAAGACTCTAGCCTTTGCCGAGTGTCGCGCTCGGCAAAGACTCTAGCCTTTGCCGAGTGTCGCGCTCGGCAAAGACTCTAGCCTTTGCCGAGTGTCGCGCTCGGCAAAGACTCTAGCCTTTGCCGAGTGTCGCGCTCGGCAAAGACTCTAGCCTTTGCCGAGTGTCGCGCTCGGCAAAGACTCTAGCCTTTGCCGAGTGTCGCGCTCGGCAAAGACTCTAGCCTTTGCCGAGTGTCGCGCTCGGCAAAGACTCTAGCCTTTGCCGAGTGTCGCGCTCGGCAAAGACTCTAGCCTTTGCCGAGTGTCGCGCTCGGCAAAGACTCTAGCCTTTGCCGAGTGTCGCGCTCGGCAAAGACTCTAGCCTTTGCCGAGTGTCGCGCTCGGCAAAGACTCTAGCCTTTGCCGAGTGTCGCGCTCGGCAAAGACTCTAGCCTTTGCCGAGTGTCGCGCTCGGCAAAGACTCTAGCCTTTGCCGAGTGTCGCGCTCGGCAAAGACTCTAGCCTTTGCCGAGTGTCGCGCTCGGCAAAGACTCTAGCCTTTGCCGAGTGTCGCGCTCGGCAAAGACTCTAGCCTTTGCCGAGTGTCGCGCTCGGCAAAGACTCTAGCCTTTGCCGAGTGTCGCGCTCGGCAAAGACTCTAGCCTTTGCCGAGTGTCGCGCTCGGCAAAGACTCTAGCCTTTGCCGAGTGTCGCGCTCGGCAAAGACTCTAGCCTTTGCCGAGTGTCGCGCTCGGCAAAGACTCTAGCCTTTGCCGAGTGTCGCGCTCGGCAAAGACTCTAGCCTTTGCCGAGTGTCGCGCTCGGCAAAGACTCTAGCCTTTGCCGAGTGTCGCGCTCGGCAAAGACTCTAGCCTTTGCCGAGTGTCGCGCTCGGCAAAGACTCTAGCCTTTGCCGAGTGTCGCGCTCGGCAAAGACTCTAGCCTTTGCCGAGTGTCGCGCTCGGCAAAGACTCTAGCCTTTGCCGAGTGTCGCGCTCGGCAAAGACTCTAGCCTTTGCCGAGTGTCGCGCTCGGCAAAGACTCTAGCCTTTGCCGAGTGTCGCGCTCGGCAAAGACTCTAGCCTTTGCCGAGTGTCGCGCTCGGCAAAGACTCTAGCCTTTGCCGAGTGTCGCGCTCGGCAAAGACTCTAGCCTTTGCCGAGTGTCGCGCTCGGCAAAGACTCTAGCCTTTGCCGAGTGTCGCGCTCGGCAAAGACTCTAGCCTTTGCCGAGTGTCGCGCTCGGCAAAGACTCTAGCCTTTGCCGAGTGTCGCGCTCGGCAAAGACTCTAGCCTTTGCCGAGTGTCGCGCTCGGCAAAGACTCTAGCCTTTGCCGAGTGTCGCGCTCGGCAAAGACTCTAGCCTTTGCCGAGTGTCGCGCTCGGCAAAGACTCTAGCCTTTGCCGAGTGTCGCGCTCGGCAAAGACTCTAGCCTTTGCCGAGTGTCGCGCTCGGCAAAGACTCTAGCCTTTGCCGAGTGTCGCGCTCGGCAAAGACTCTAGCCTTTGCCGAGTGTCGCGCTCGGCAAAGACTCTAGCCTTTGCCGAGTGTCGCGCTCGGCAAAGACTCTAGCCTTTGCCGAGTGTCGCGCTCGGCAAAGACTCTAGCCTTTGCCGAGTGTCGCGCTCGGCAAAGACTCTAGCCTTTGCCGAGTGTCGCGCTCGGCAAAGACTCTAGCCTTTGCCGAGTGTCGCGCTCGGCAAAGACTCTAGCCTTTGCCGAGTGTCGCGCTCGGCAAAGACTCTAGCCTTTGCCGAGTGTCGCGCTCGGCAAAGACTCTAGCCTTTGCCGAGTGTCGCGCTCGGCAAAGACTCTAGCCTTTGCCGAGTGTCGCGCTCGGCAAAGACTCTAGCCTTTGCCGAGTGTCGCGCTCGGCAAAGACTCTAGCCTTTGCCGAGTGTCGCGCTCGGCAAAGACTCTAGCCTTTGCCGAGTGTCGCGCTCGGCAAAGACTCTAGCCTTTGCCGAGTGTCGCGCTCGGCAAAGACTCTAGCCTTTGCCGAGTGTCGCGCTCGGCAAAGACTCTAGCCTTTGCCGAGTGTCGCGCTCGGCAAAGACTCTAGCCTTTGCCGAGTGTCGCGCTCGGCAAAGACTCTAGCCTTTGCCGAGTGTCGCGCTCGGCAAAGACTCTAGCCTTTGCCGAGTGTCGCGCTCGGCAAAGACTCTAGCCTTTGCCGAGTGTCGCGCTCGGCAAAGACTCTAGCCTTTGCCGAGTGTCGCGCTCGGCAAAGACTCTAGCCTTTGCCGAGTGTCGCGCTCGGCAAAGACTCTAGCCTTTGCCGAGTGTCGCGCTCGGCAAAGACTCTAGCCTTTGCCGAGTGTCGCGCTCGGCAAAGACTCTAGCCTTTGCCGAGTGTCGCGCTCGGCAAAGACTCTAGCCTTTGCCGAGTGTCGCGCTCGGCAAAGACTCTAGCCTTTGCCGAGTGTCGCGCTCGGCAAAGACTCTAGCCTTTGCCGAGTGTCGCGCTCGGCAAAGACTCTAGCCTTTGCCGAGTGTCGCGCTCGGCAAAGACTCTAGCCTTTGCCGAGTGTCGCGCTCGGCAAAGACTCTAGCCTTTGCCGAGTGTCGCGCTCGGCAAAGACTCTAGCCTTTGCCGAGTGTCCCATCGGTTTGTGGATGACAAGTAGTAGAAAACAACAATTTTGTACCCAACTTGTTCCACAGAGTCCGCCAAAAATGACTCAAGAATTTAGCATCACGATGTGAAACAATAGTAGACGGCATACCATGCAAACGAATAATCTCTTTGAAAAAGAGGTCAGCAATATGTATAGCATCATCACTCTTATGACATGGTATAAAGTGTGCCATCTTAGAAAAATGATCCACCACAACAATATGCTATCACTCCCCCTCTTAGTCCTAGGCAATCCCAAAACAAAGTCCATAGAAATATCTGCCCAAGGAATAGAAGGAACTGGAAGAGGCATGTATAACCCATGTGGATTCAGGCGAGACTTAGCTTTTTGACATGTGGAGCAGCGAGAAACAAACCTCTCAACATCTCTCTTCATATGAGGCCAAAAAAATGTGAGGCCAAAACATCCCGAGCACGTGCGCCTTCTTTGCCGAGTGTCTCTGACCTGACACTCGGCAAAGGTGCTCTTTGCCGAGTGTCGCTGGCCTGACACTCGGCAAAACACCTCTTTGCCGAGTGTCCCGTGTATGCCGAGTGTCTTGCCAATGGCACTCGGCAAAGGCTTTCTTTGCCGAGTGCCCGACAGAATACACTCGGCAAAGGGCTGGACACTCGGCATACGTCGGGTTTCCCGTAGTGCATGATTGACCATTTGACTGTCAACGCTAGGGTTGCAGATCTCGGCACAGTAACAACACGAAAGTTCAATTTGGCTTTACAGTATTTATTTGAACATATAGTACTTCTAATTTTTTATATTTATTTCATCATACTGAGTTGGTATTTTACATCCTCTCAAACTTTTCTTGCAACGTATTCTAAAAAAAAACTTTTCTTGCAATGTATTCTAAAAAAAACTTTTCTTGCAACCGGAAAGGAAAAGAGATAATAAAAATAGAGTCGATCCCCATAAAATGGAATGCCTATTTATTTTAGTTTGGATTCCTGAAAAGCGATTCGTCCACACTTTATACTAAATGTTTTTATTAGTTGCATCATTTGTATTTATATCAATCAAGTAAATTGGTAAACAAGGTACGAGTTTCAAC
This sequence comes from Echinochloa crus-galli, assembly GCA_900205405.1. Lineage (NCBI taxonomy): Eukaryota > Viridiplantae > Streptophyta > Magnoliopsida > Poales > Poaceae > Echinochloa > Echinochloa crus-galli. The sequence goes on along the minus strand of OAMR01000157.1, from coordinate 231,786 downwards.
TTCCCTGCACGTGCTTTTGCAAGGAACTCAATATTGGATCAGGTTTTGGGCGCTCCTGCAAAAGGAAGAGGGAAGGCCACATATAAGATCAGGTTGTTGTGTCTTTGAATCCATTTTGATGGAACTTTTTGCTTCAAATAGCTGGTGTTTCAACAATAGACTTCCTTTTGTTTATATTAAGGCTTTTGATTGGAACTTCATCTCGCTCCTAAAACTCATAGTTGTAATAACGGACAGCTATATGTAGCGGTCGATATAGAGAGTAGAATATTAATACATATTCTCTTTTCTAAAAAAAAGTAAATTAGTAAATGAAACCAAGTTAGCCTACTATTTTGTACACTGTGGATATAGACGCCGGATTTATATCTATTATCTAAAAAAACCCTTTCGTTGGGGACAAAAGATATGATCTATCTATTGCCCTTAGGGTATACGTTCTTTGTGGACATTATTCCATTTATTTTGTTTACAAAAATACTCATCACTGCCAGTTCATCTGTGTTGTTGCTTATTTGGATCGGAGCCATCATGGATATAAAAATTTATAGATATTGGATTGCTATAAGCAATTAGCGTGCCGGGATGGCCATGCGTGAGACATTAGATCATATGTTTTACTCCCACATGTGGCAAGCAGGTCAAAAACTCGTTCTGTAACCATTTGGTGAAGAAATGTGTGCGGCACACACGTTTAACAGAAAAGAAGATTGTATAATAGATAGTTACCGGAGACCATATTGGTTATGAACTCGATGATTCTACGCAAGCGCGTGTTTTTTTACGGACTGTTTTATCAAGCGTGGTTTGACGAAAAAATAGCCTAACAGAAGAGATCGTATGAGGGTAATGTTTTAATGATTTGTGGGTCCATCGACTCTTAAAAGTTTTGAATCTTTATAGTATATAGATGGTGGAATGAAAACATATTATATATAGGCTCTACGCAACGGGCGCATATGGCGGATTGCTATAGCTGCATTTGCAGCACAAAGCTTCAAATAGTTTTTTTTAATGAAAAGCTAAGTAATAGAATAATCCACTACTAAGCTTCCATGCATGGTTGGCAAATATCTTTGTAGTGTCAGCCTCCAACATGCGAAATGTCATTGTGGAAGGAGAGGAATGCACGCCTCTTCGGGCGGAGTGCGGTCACCATGCATTTCAGTGCTGGTAGCTAGGATTCAGCATAAGGTAGAGCTCTGGATAGCGGTAGAAGCTAGGAAATTAGGTCGTCTGTTTTGCGAGTAGTCGGTTTTGCTTTTGCGCGTTCGCGTGCTTGTACTCAACGTTTTTTCTCTTTTTAATGCAATGACACGCAGCTGTTCTACGTATTTAGAAAAAAAAACGTCATTGCGGACGTGATGTGAGTCTTCCTCTTTCTATATCTCAATGCCCAAAACCTCACTCCATATATAACTTATCTGCATTTTTTTAAGAATTTTATGGTACAACGCAGACGCTCTCACACACACGCACACTCACCCCTATGAGCACCTCCGAAGGACTGAGCACCCAGCAGATCCCGAAGTCACCATTGGCGCCTCGTTTCGTTGTCAACAAGAACGCCGCTTACCACTTAACGCATAGCGCCGATAAATCCTGGGAAAATCCCAGAAAAAAGTGCGAGCATCAGGATTTGAACCCTGGTGGGTAACGTCCCACTAGACCGTCCTACCATTGGACTACAAGCCAATTCGCACTTATCAGCATATAAGAATGTATCTTTTCTTTATTGGACCCAATCTCGTTTTTGGCCAAGCCAAATGGCCCAAGTGTTGTTTTTTTTATTTACTATAAGTCCAATTTTAATTGTTTCCTACAGCACCTTTTTTTTTGTTTTGGTTTACTACACAAAACCGAGAACCAAACAAACCTATAACATTGTTAGGTGGGTGCAAACCAAATACAACACATAATTCTTGCTGCGGTTGGTCGAAGAAATTAAAACGTTGAATCGTATTGTCATCACTTGTGAAAGCAACGTTTCTCACTATGAGTCTATGGCCCGTCTCATTCCTTAGCCCAGCTAGTTTGTCCATCTACCTTGCATATGGATCACTCGGACAACACTAGAACAAATATGGTGCAAATTCCATGTACATTTATTTGTTTCATTAATAACCTTGGTAGATACTTCAGGGGAACATATATCTCGAAGCCCTCTTCTTACACTGCCACGACCATGAATCAACATCAAACCAAGGTTATTACAAGAAAATAAGCAAAGTTAGGATCTGCATTTTAATTAGTGCCACCTCGCCAATCAGCACATTTTTTATCCAGCTAAAGTACCCAAGTCCTCCCCTGGCCCTCGCCGAGCCAACTAGCGATGGCTTGTGACCCAAGCGGGGGCAAAAGGGTGGTGTGGATGCTTGGTGTGGCTGATGGGCCCTGGCTCTGCGGCTGCACTCGGCGGCCCGTCCGTCCCAAGTTGCGTAGCTGGGCTGAGGACGCTTTGGCGAAGGCCTTGGCGGCCCAGCACCTAGAGCGGCGGGCAATGCGTGAGGCTGGCTTCACAGAGCTGCGAGTACCGCCCGCTTCCAACGGTGGGAGGATAACGGGCCGCCGCAACACAGGCCCGATTAGGCCCATGCGCCCATCTTTGGCAGACCACCACTTTTTTTTTGCATGCCAGATCGGAGCCCTCTTTCTTTTTTTTCTTGCTGTCTCCAAGATTATAGGTGCATGCCAGATCGGAGCTCCTGTCAGCCACAAAAAAAAACAAGAGCAACATGTCCCAAAAGACACGGTCAAATCATGAAAGCCTGGGGCTAGGAGCTTGTACACCTGTTAATTCCGTCAGTGAAAACCGGACTGCCATATGCATGTGCATGTTAGCTGAATCTGGATGACTGTTGACGTAGAGGACGTCTCCATTAGTGTATGATCGGTTACGTTCTTCCATCCACATCTCGCTCAATCCTCCAGGGGCGATTCAGCAGGCTGATCGAGGTGGTGAAGAAGAAGAATCTTAAGCTACAGATAAAGATGTCTACGCCGCCGGGCTTCCTGTCAGTGCGCGTGCTGCGAGGGGTGAACCTTGTTAGCTGCGATGCAAAGGGTAGTGACCCCTATGTTGTGATCAGCTTGGACGGCCAGGTAGTTTCAAAGTGTTGTTACCTGATTTGTTTGAGCGATTGATTTTCTTATACAAACGTTGTTTCTCTGATTAAATTTGTTGGGATGTACCTCTTCGATCAGAAACTGAAGACAGGCGTGAAGAAGAAGACGGTGAACCCGGTCTGGAACGAGGACCTGACCTTGGCTGTCATGGACGCAACAGCACCCATCAAGCTAGTGAGCATCCATCTCTTTTTCAGCCCTTTCAGTGACTGCATGACTGCATCCCTTGCGCTCAACGAGCAATTAACACAGTTCGTTCAGAAAAACGAACAATCAAGAGCGATCAATACAGTATGCTTCTGAATTAAGAATTTCAGTCATCTGAGCTGACCGTGTGATCGATCGAAACGAAACGGACATGACAGGAGGTCTTCGACAAGGACACCTTCAGCAAGGACGACCACATGGGCGACGCAGAGTTCGACATCGAGGCGCTGATGCAGATCATCCAGATGGACCTGGAGGACATCCGGAGCGGCACCGTGGTCCGCACCGTGCGCCCCGGCAAGCACTGCTGCCTCGCCGACGAGAGCCACATCATCTGGGAGAACGGCCACGTCGTGCAGGACCTCCTCCTCAAGCTCAGGAACGTCGACATCGGCGTCGTGCACCTCCAGCTCAAATGGGTCGCCATCCCAGGTAACGTTAACGTCTACATCCCAGCTCAAATGATTTAGCAAAAACAGATCCTTACACCCCTTTTTTCAGACTGAAGAGTGCTGATGGATTTCCTTTTACGCCAGGCTGAAGAGTGTTGAGGTACTTATTTTGATTGTATAATACTTGTTTAGGTAACGTGGATGCGAGATCAGCGAAAGAGTCCGTGCAATCTAAGGTGGCTTTTGCAGATTCATCTACGAATAGGTTCTCCTGCCGGGGGTACATTCCATCGTCATGGATGGCTATTAGCTAATAAGTCAAGTATCAGCAAAACACTTTTGATTTTGTAGAGACTATTTGTAATAATATATATGTATATAAGTTTCATGTTTTTTATTTTATTTTGTAATTATCTATACTATAAAGATCCAAGGAAATTGAAACACTTCTCACCCAAAAAAAACTCCCCGTACCCCTCACAGAGGACCCACCTGCCAGGCACCACCCGAAAAAAAGTTGTAACGCGGAGGTTTGTGTGGAAGGAGAATGTTTCTGCCACCGAAATAAATTCTTTTGTTACCTCGGCTTTTTTACCCGCCCGCCATACCCACATTTGTATATTTGGAAACACTCCAATCCCGCCCCGGTCAGCTATCCAATGTTTCCTAAGAAAATTCTCTGTACCCCTCACACCAGACGAAGGGAAGACGATGCTTTCTTTTTTCACCCGCGCGCGGCCTTGCCCGCCCGTGTCTCTCCCGTTTCCTTCCATCCCCTGCCGCGCCTTCCATCCCGACGGCGCTGCCTCTCCCTTCTCTCTCCCCTCCCTCTCGTGAATCCTCGCCCCATCTGCACCCGCTGTCGCTGCCTTCGTCGAAGCCCGTCAACCTGGAGGCGCAGGATCCGCCAGGCATCACCGATGGGTGGCGATTCCGTGATGGACGAGGGCTCGGAGGAGCACAGCGACGAGGAGGACCGGAAGGAGGAGGCCATCGATCTCGAGATGCTGTGCAGCGCGCGCCGCGCGGCGAGGATCCGACGATAGCCAAGATCCGAGCGAGTCTAAGGCGCGCGAGCAGCAGGCGGCGGCGAGGCTGCTTTAGATCTCATCCCCGTCGTCGGCCGTCCCAACGTCACACGCCGCCGGCGGCGGCAGCCTGCTCCCCTCCGCACCCAGGGTCTGGGCCACCTGCCCAGCCGTGGATCCGAGGAGGAGGAGCAGAAGCAGATGGATGACGTGAAGGTCTCATCACCGCTGCGGAGGTCGCTCATGCCTGTCTCTTATACACATCTCGGCGTGCGCGAGGCGGCGCCGGAGGACGGGACGGCGGCCGCGGGGATGCGGATAGGGGGACCAGCGGACGTGCGCCACGTCTCGCACATCACCTTCGATCGCTTTGTCGGCTTCCTCGACCTCCCCGCCGACCTCGAGCCCGACGTGCCCTGCCCCATTCCAAGCACCAGGTCAGTGTTGATCTGGTTCTGAACGTAGTTTAGTGCCCCTGGATTTGCAGACGATTTTGTGGGTAAACCTTGCAACTGCGATTCTGCCCTGACGTTGGTTAGATTCCTAACTTTGTTGCTGTATTCATCTTGGATTGCAGGTCGTTTTGTATGTTCATCCCTATACCAAGGAGGACGCCCACCATCTGTTCGTTGAAATGCTCAAGCTACGGTGATGCTGCAGCATCACGTCCCCTTGACACACCCCACAACACGATCGCAAACTCAGAGAGAGTGCCGGGATTGGGGTAGACCGCCGAAGACCTTGAGCATGCCAGATGAATCGAGATTTAGTGTCGATGATTTGTTGTCGTTTGGTCTACCTCAACAATTCTACTTCTTTTTGCATGTTACTGAATATATTTTTGAGCCTCCTGATCAAATCCATGGTTTGCTTGAACACATTATTTGCTAATAATAATTCTACTGCAGTGGTTTTCTTGGTACACATTATTTCTGGTCACATCTTTAGGTTTTTCCCCATATTGTTAAGATGCATAAATAGATCTATGAAATAATTAAAAAAACACTGTGTAAACATTACAGATATTTTTGTTCATTCAAAATTGCTTGCACATATGGGCCTAAAGGTAAAGGAACTTATTTGCTAATAATATTGTTGCATTTGTTAAGTTCTGTAGGAAACAACTATGTTGACATTTTCTTTTACCTTTTACAGACCAGAAATGGTTGTAGGCTGGTATCACTCACATCCTGAAATAGAGAGCAATTGTTTCATCCAACTATGTAAATCTGTACACGTACTGATAAATATGTTTACTACTTATGGGCTCATGGTCTAGCAATCAAAAAAACAATATTATGAGGCCTAGCATTTTTTTTCTTCTTCAATGAATAGAAGATATGATCCTGGGATTAATACCATCAGATGGCTCAGATGACAGGAGGTTTGCAGCGTGTGCAGCTGAAGCATCCAGTCCCTCAATGTCATCTCTGCCATCTATTGATGTGTCCTCAACATCAAACCCTGTTTCATTCCCGAAAATAGTGGTAAGACATTTTTCAGGCTTCAGAATTCAGAGAAACGGCAATACTACCATGTTTCAGAGTTCAGAGTATGTAGAGCAGTTCTCTGATAAGTTCCATGAAAGTAACTCACGTGCAGTGCAAGGGAATCCACCAAAAGCAGCGACAGGATGGGTTGCTGCTATGGGGGCATATCCACTTGATATATACATGAACATAAACTTCAAGGTAAACAAACTTTGTTGCAGTGAGAACAGCTGCCATGCCCTACTTCTGATCAAAATAAGCTACACTATTCTAATTTTTGGAACACGATTGAAATGCTGATACTGTTGCATGATGGCTCAGGAATAAGACAAGGTGTATGTGTATCGATATCTATTGATGCTTGATTCAAGTACAAAGTATTGATGCTTACATTTGGCAGAGGAAGAGAATCCAGGAGCTGGGACCAGCTGAAAAAAATGCAGAATGATTAAAAGAAGGAAAAGGAAATCAATTACTTCACTGTATCAGGAAAAGCATTGCAGCAGCAACTGGTAAAGATATTCCATTCCTGGTCATATCAATTTTTGTAGATTGCACCACACTATATAAACTTCACGTATTGTCTGAAAGTACCAGCAACACAATAGATGTGCAGAGTGGAGAAAAGAGCATATGGAACACTAAGAGAAATAATTAAGTACTGAACCAAAAATTTTAAGAGCAAGTTGATGAGGTTGCCTTCATTTCTTAGATTATCTGGAGAGCTTAAACAATAAGAAAATAATAAAAGTGTTACATGCAAGGAGCCCAGACGCTCATGTTTGCTTTTCCTTGTTATATCAGAAACTTAAAGAGTAAGTGGGTAAAGAGCATCTGAAGCTGCGCTGGACAAATATACAAACTTGGAAACGACTCTTAAAAAATGTGTCGCACTAAACCAAAAAGCTTACTTTTAGCAGATTTTTTTCTCCAAAGCTCCCATTAGAAATTCTGAGGGTGGAGAAACGACCAAGATACTGCAATTCAGTCCTTTGTCATAAACTGAAACTGTAATGCCTATTTGAGGTGCGATGTATGTATACATAACATAAATTTATAGTTGTTACAAAACATATAATGACCATGTATTTTCTATTTTGTAATACAGGTCATATAATAGCCGATTTTGTTAAACTTTACCTCAGTTTGATGCCTTCTATGTATGCTAACCTAACAAACATTGTGAAATGGATGGAATAACACTACAGAAATTGTAAATTATATTATACAGTATTTTATTTTACATTTTTGACATTTATAGATTATAGACACCGGAGACAGGACCTTAGCTTTGCGCCAATACTCTCTTAGTACTCGTTTTATGTTTGGTGTCTAATCTTACGATTAGCTGTAGTTGCGATTGAGTCAAGCTAATTTCAATGATTAAAAAGCTTATAATTTTATTGAGCCTTTCTGTACCTTAGATGGTAACAACATGGCTGATTTTGTTGTTTTTTTTAATTGCCTCTACCTATGCCTGCACATATGCACGTGGTCTTTAAAGTGGAGAAATGTCTCTTGTTTTGTATTTACAGTGTTTCAAGTTTCTATCCTATTCTTTTGCAGTTTATTGTCTTTGCAGAGCTTTTGTTAACCAGCGTACGGAATCTGGATCTCTCTGATTGCTGGAGTGTATCGTGGTGGTTGTTTAGAATATCAATGCTCTAGCAGAACATTTTAGATGAGTTGTCATGTTGCTGATCGAGTGTGCTTTGAATTATATTCTCATCACTAACCAACGTTGATCCTTATATGAAGCCTATATATAGATAGTTTGATACGGTATTGGTTGTCAGCATTTATTTGCCCGGAGCAGATTACTGATGTATCACTTTTCTGGAAATTAATGCAAAGAACTTAGCAAGAGTACAATGTGTTTTGGTATTCTTTCATCGTTATTGGGTATGTCACAATTTATTGTAATGCTTCCAAAAATATTTTTTAAAACGCTTGTTGCAACAAAATATTTAATGTGGGTAATTTTTTTCGCAAAAAAGATCTTATACATGTGTGTGTCGCACATGCACCCTACTAGTATATATATAAGTTCCACTTATTAACATATTTTGTATGCTTGCTCGAACGTGTATAGTAGTACCTCAAACGTTTATAGACGTATAATAGTAGTATATATATAAGTTTCACTTATTAACATATTTTGTATGCTTGCTCGAACGTGTATAGTAGTACCTCAAACGTTTATAGACGTATAATAGTAGTGTACACTACGTAGATTAATTAGTACTCCCTACCCATAAAGCAAGTCGTTTTGGAAAGATTTCAGTCAAACATTGGAAGTATAAATCATAAATAACTTTTAAGTTGTTGAGTTTGAAAATGTGAAAACTACGTGAATAGATTTGTCTTGCACAATACTTCCATACAAGTAAACATATGTCAGTTTTTAACAAATACTTTTATAAAAATAAGAAGTCAAAGCCCTTATTGGTCCGGGATTAATGTGCATCTATATCTGCTAGTTCTAGTGATGGCACCACATGTCATCATTGTGATTGACAGAAGTTCTAGGTGTAAGTGATTGACGCAAATTTTAGGTGAATGGTGTGAATCTATAACAACTATATAATTGGTCCCACTAAAGTCCCACTCCTATTTCTCTCCACATGCAAGATGTCCACATCATCATCCACTAGATCTTCTCTCAACATACAAACTGTCCACATTATCATCCACTATAATTATGAATTTATGTCTTCTACTGATTTTCTGCGGCTATACATTATGTTAGTCTTTGTGAGTACCATGCTACAAACTTCTAAGTAGTTCTCTCTCAATAAAATGAATGTGTTTTCCTCTATATTGTTGTTTACAAAAAATATTGCAATACAATTATTTTAGTGTTTCTACTTTCAAATTGTATCTTCAAATTATGTATAAATTTCCGTAGCAACGCGCGGAGTACCACTAGCGTGAAGATATTATTATGGCCAATAACAGCTGGATAACAAGAGCTCTACTCCAAACTTATGGTCTGAGGTATGAGGGCCCGTTTGGTACCGCTCCAGCTCCCGCACTGTGCATCAGCCACTGTTCATTACTGTAGCAGCACTGTTCAGCAAATCAGTTTCCTCTCTCCTCGCTACAGTCAACGTAGAGACAGAGGAGCGGGGGGAGCTGGAGAAACCTCGGTCCCCCGGCTCCCGCTCCCGCTCAGCAAAGTAGCGCTACAGTGCGGGAGCAGGTGGGAGCCCTCCCAAACACAGCCTGAATTGCCAACATTTCCATCCAAGTATTCTAAACACTCAAATCAAGTAAGCACACTAAACACCATTCAGTCACAAATAAGTTTCGTTTAGAACAGCAACATGGTCAACATGACACTACTTTGACCACTAATTACTAGTATGAGATGTATGCAAAATATAACAAATTTTAACGTTTTGAAACTACTTTTGAAGACAAACTATCATACCATTTTCTAAAGTTCAATCAGAATATTTGAAGACATGTAGATCCAACTTTATACATGTTGATCGCAAGCAACCCAAAACCACACTTACTTTTGGACTACGAGTATTGCCCTTGCATTTATAGGTCCTGTTTGGTGATGCTTAGGGCCTATTTGGATTCTTGGTGTTAAGCTAAAGTTTAACACCTTAAATGGCGGTGCTAAAGTTTAACACATGGAGATGTTTGAATATAAATGTTAAATTTTAACACATGGATATACAAAATAAATATTTACCCTTATTATTGTAGTGGGTTGAGAGACGGGAGAGAGAAGTGCCAGTGGGGAGGGTAGGGGCTGGAAAATCCCTACCCAAAACCACTTTTAACACCCATAAACACCCCTTAGGGGTGTTAAAGGGTCAAGAGATGTTAGACTTTAACACTCATGTTTGGCTTCATAGTGTTAAACACTTAAACTTAAACTTAAGTAAAAAAGTTGCTGTAAAGTTTAACACCAAGATCCAAACATGGATTAAGCTGCCTTTTCAGTTTTCACCCCTCGCTTCCACGCAGCAGCCGCTTGGTGGAAAAGCGCAGACCAAAAAAATTTCACCGTTTGGCAGTTCTGCTTTTCTAGCTTTTCTGTCTCTGTTCTGCTCCTCCATCCGACTGCCGTACCTCCATGCCAGCTAAGGGGCAGCCATGGAAAATCCCTACTCCAGTGTACAAGCATTTCATGCAAGCCAAGATGTCCTTCCCCGTATGGTTAATGAGAACAATCCTTGCAACAGTGCATGGTAGCATAGGCACATGTTACAACCCCTCAATGCACTGACAGAAAAATTAAACTGCATGTAAATGACCGACATGCCATGGGTGTGGCATAAGAATGTATTATGAAGACTAGAGTTGCTCATAGCTGACATTAATACAGCGCTACTAAGGCACAAGCTTATTGGGTTCCAATTTTAGTCAAGGTTTATAAATAAAGATAATAAGATTTTACATGGTGAGCAGCTAAATTTCTGCTTCATGAAATGATCTATTGAACATTTAAAACCAATGCGGCAATGCCTGACCCTAATGCCTACACTTCTCTGATCACCATTTCATCCTATTAATTGCAAAAAAGAATGAAGAAATAATCCGATCAATTCTAAGATACTATCTGGATGATGAGGGCTGCTTCTTAGGATGGCGCCAAGCTAAGTGCTCTCCACACATTGTACTCTACTAAATATGCACAAACAGAGCACTGGAAGGAAACGGAAATATATGGGACTTCCTCTACCCAAGAGCAAAGAAACATTTACTGCACTACTACAAGGGTTGCTCCTCATGGTGTGACAATCTGTATATGAATGAGAACTATTTATAGGCATAGCAGTGTTGCAGTGTTGAATAGAAAACAAATGCATTGTTGATCGAATGTGATAGTCAGTAAGAACATGCAATGCAATTAGTAACAACATGGACATACAGAATAAATGGCAATATAAGGTACGCAAGCAAACTACAATACATAGATAAAAAGCCAGGGTCTTTATAATGATGTTCAAAATGGATTGTTTATCTAATAGTCCATTCACATACAATGAGTGCCAGGGTCATAGTACTGTCTCCACGACTTCACAGCCAAGGTTATGTGTGTACTTCATGCCTATCACACCAGATCTATGTGTGGTACACTATTACAAAGCTATCTATGCACCCATGATAGTTGACATACCTCAAGTAAAACGAATGTTAGGAGGAAAGGAGTTAAGAAAATATGCTACATGCTTGGGACATATAAAAAGAGTGTGTACTGTACAGTAAAAGTAAAGTAGGCACAGAAAATGCAAAATGCTGTTGAAAACTATCCACAGTCAAGTTTATACAAATTATCAGTATTTCAGTTCTCTTAATGTGATTAGTAAAGGCTCGCTAGAGTAAAAGCAATACCTACTAGACAATATAAAACAAGCCTTTAACTGAGTATCTGAACTACATTTATTAAAAGTGCATTTGATTGTTCATTAGTTATACATATGTATTGATATAAGTCAGTTATACGCATGAAAAAGAATGCAAATTAGAGCTGCACGCAAAACTGATGACCTACTTAATCAGATTAATCCATAGAACCAATTTGGAAAATGATGTGCTTGCAAAACCATGCTAATGCCACCCTCTGAACAACATAGAAATGTTCATATATGGTAACCGAGGCCAATTTTTATTGTAACTAATAGAGTCACTACATAAGGCACATCATTCATAAAGCCATGAGACATTACATAATGGTGTGAGAAATGACATGTATAAAACCATTTCTACACATACAAGCACTGCATTACTAAATAATAACAGAAACAAATGCACCATCCTTTGAATACGATGATAGTCCAGTAAGAACATGCAGCACAACTAGCAGGAACTAGTGGCTATATGCCACTAGCAAAGTTAATGTTGATCAGTTGATGAAAATTAGATTACTATAAGTCTATAATGATTTTAAATGAGAGCATTTCTCTATTCCTGCTGCATATAATGACTGCCAGGATCATACAAGTGGTTGTCTGATACACCATTTTGTAGTGGTGTATTTATGTATGCATAGATATCTAATAATAACAGTTGAAAAAAATAACAGTACAATCAATTGTAATCTTAACTATTAATAGACTGAGAAATGTAGCCAAGTGGAAGGATGAGTATCTGTTGTATCAGTTAACACATGATTCAGGGTACTGCTTTAACTCTAGCAAAATTCCATCACAATATTAGCACAAGTGAAATCAATGACACAATTTTGATATGATACACTTGAAAATTGAATGAAAATGGGTGCTCGTAAACAGAATTGGTGGATAAAAATCACCATCATCAGATTAATCCATTGGATCAGTTTGGAACATTTAAGAGCCTGCAAAAACCATGTCACTGCCACTTCCTCTACACAATAACATACACAAGTACTGAGATTTCTAAAGAGGTCATGGACACCTAGAGCAATTCAGGGGAAAAGCTAACAAGTTTTGGTTAAGACCATCATTTGAGATAACCAACATACCACTTGGTCACGGGCCTATTCATGAAACTGTGTAGCCAGCTCAACGATCGTCACTTATGACAGCTGGACCAATCCTGCAGAAACCCAGAAATTGTGTTAAATAGCTGAGGAACCAATACACTTTCAATGAACATGCAACATTAGAGAAATACGTAAGATTCCGAACATACAGGTTGTCCTCTGGAAAGAAGTCAGGCATAGAAAGTTGCCTCCAAAATCCAGTGTGAATCACTTCTTCTTGAGCTTTTGGAATATATATGGGAAGATAGTAATGAAGTAAATCAACAGAACCAGATTGCGAGCCTTTTGGATGCAGAACTCCATTGCGGTTCATGATCACGAGCCATCTGCCGGTTTCAGCTTTCCACCCACTGAGTGACAAGTCTATTTTGGACTTCTTATACATCACACTTGTATGACGCACTGAATGCAATCTCCAATGAAAGAACTGATTGTGGATCTGATCAGTAGGGTAGTCACCAACCACAGTAGCAGTATGTGGGAGATTCCGGCAAAGCGCTTTGGACAGGATATCCCAGTCCTGGAAATTGTGCCTGTTCAAATCGTTCCTCAAAAGGGTGTCCAGCTTGACTGTAAAGCCGATCCGACCAGCACGAGACAGAAGTGTGCCGTTGTACAGAATAATTCTCTCATCCGGCTTCTCGTGACATAGCAAGGCAAAGAAGTATGCAACATCATCTGTCAAGTCATCGATCACACCAACCCAGTAAGCCTGTTCAAAAAGGTCTTGAAGTACAACCTTGGCAGCCTTGTAACCCAGGAAGGGTGATGTGTCTGATGCGGGCTCATAATCCTTCAAGTCAACGATAGAAAAGGTGCCGAAAGTTTTTGAGACGAGAAGGTTATCAGGATGAAGGCACTTTGCAATGTCGTACCCGCGCTTCCTGTTAACAGCAACGAGATTGACTAAAGAGCGCACCAGTACCCTGCCTTTCTCCACCAGCATAAGCCCGAGTGGTGTGATATGATCAATTGCTGGATTGTTCTTTAAGTAAATGAGTGGATGTTCCCATTCCTCGTATGCAGCATCAACTGGGCAGAAGAAACTGCAAAAAAAAAAAAGTAAAACAGATAACTTTAGAAGATTAGCTACTGCTGGCAATGTAGGCAAAGTAAGTAGGTACTGCTACGGTGTTAAAGAAATGCTTACTTCAATTGCTGGAGACATGAAAACCGAGGCTTGCTAGTGATAATCTTAGGTGGTGTTGGGGTGATGAGTTGACATGAAGGGTCAGTGATATGCTGTTGAGAAGAACAGAAGTGATGCCTGCTGGTCCGTCATGCAAGGAGGCATTGCAGCACGGCTTGTACTTGTGTTTGTGGTGCCATGGGGAGAGGTGGGCGACCGCAGGTGGCGCTTGAGGTACATCCCAACTGGTGGGTTCTTGTTGAGCATTGAAGTGTATTTGTAAATTTTCATCCCTAGTTTAAGACGAATTTGCAGAGTGAATGTCAGGTCATAGTTACAGCTAAATGAGCACGACTAAGATCAATAATAAGTAAACCATCCCTCCACTGATAAGAAGCACAGAAAGTCTAGACCTCCAGTTTATCAAAACAACTAGGAAATTGTATGGAAATCAAACAAACTAAATTACTAGAAACTCTAAATAGCTGAGATGCCTAGGAGCTGCAATATACTGAATCAATATAAGAGTAGTTGCAGCATTGGTAGTTGGTACACATGTATAAAAGGTAGCCAACACCCAACAGATTAGTACAGCTAAGCTTTATTTAACCTCTACTAGTAGAGGAAGCAAAGCAAAACGTCTGGAAACCCCAAATTGCTGAGATGCATATCAGTGGCTAACCTGGTGCAGAAGAAATGGTGTACGAGGAGACGGGCTTAGGGAACTTGTCGATCTGGCTGTAGGAGAGCTGCGGAGCGCCCATGCCCGCGACCTTGCATGCAGGGACCATGGTGAAGTCCTTGCCGATGAGCACAGCATGCGGGGACTCCGGGTTCTTCAGAGACCCCATGAACGATCCTCCCGCACAGCCTCTTGTTGGCGGTAGCTCCAGCTCCCGGGGCGCCAACCCCGCGCGGATCTCCGGTGACACGGCAGCGGCGGTCGATGGGATCCACCGGGGGCAGGCCGACAACGGTGGGAGTAGCCTCGACAAGCGCGACGCGGAGAAGCGAACCGACCGCTGAAGTAGCACCATGGCGGCGGCGGCGACCGCCGGCCAAGGCGCGCGGATATGGGGGACCGGGGCCGGGCGCGGGGGCGGCGCAAGGCGTGCAGAGATTGGGGTTGGGGCGGATCAGATCAGATCGAGGGGGAGCCGGGAGAAGAGCCACCGGAGTGGTTAAAGTCGTGGGACCTGGAAGCAGAGAGACAACGCTGGAGCATTGCCAGATCAACGACACGTGTCCTCCTCCGTCAATCTCAAAGCGAATCGTTTTCAGCGCGGGCGTGGGCCGACGCTTCGCTTTGATACTTTTCTACCCTATACCACTGGTAGGAGAGAGTGCACGTGTTTTAACAAACCTAGTAAATAGTATTAATTTTATATTAACAAAAGATTTTTAGTAAAGTCAGTGCACAATTTTACGATACAATTATGGGATTTTTGTCTGTGAGACACAGTCAAACATTGTATTTGTCCGCTGCACACTCTACTCGTCGAATTAGGGGCTGTTTGGATCCACATGGCAAGAGAAAAAAAAAATTACCCTCAAGAAAAGATGGCAAAAGTTTTGCCATTAGGGATGTTTGGATCTAATGACAGAATTTTTGGCAAAAACCCATTCTCCCACCTATCCAATGGCAAAACTTTTGCCCAATTTTGCCACAATGTTGACTCAAAAGATTTTTGTTATCTCATTTTTTATTTGCCCTTTTGTCATGGGGTGTTTGGAGGTAAATGGCAAAAAAAAATGGCAAAATTTTTACCATTTACTATTTGCCCATGGATCCAAACACCCCCTTAGTGTCTCAGGGACACTGCAAAAATGTTGCTTTGTCTGCAACACACAACCCACAGTTAATAGACTAGAATGCCCTTTCTCTACCCTTTCCTCCCCATCGCCATCAGATCCAAAAAAACTAAACAAAACAAATTCTGGCCACCGCGAACCTCGCGTGCAGCACCGCTGGCCGCTGCTACGGTGCCGCCGGAGCCGCAACCGCTCGCACATGTGCCCTCCTGGCGTGCCTCGGCCTCGCGGGGCCCTCCTGGAGTACCTCGGCATTGCTCCGTCCGCTTAGGTGGGGCGCGACTTGGTCGCACTGGAGGAGCGAGACGGGCAGCAAGTGGCGTGCCGCCGCGGCGGTCGTCCGCTGGGGTGGGTTGGAGCCAGGCGGTGGTGAGGGAACAGGGCGGCAGCCCGCGGCACGGAGCAACTCGAGAGAGGTGACCAGAGCGTAGCGGAATGAGAATAGAGAGGCCGGCCGCCGGCGGAGGGGAAGAGGTTGAAGAGAGAGAAGAGGGAAGAAGATGACAGGTGGGCTCCGGCAGAGGGCAAAATGGTCCTCTCATGTGATGCGGTGTCCTGCAGACAAAACTACAGAATCGCAGTGTCCACGGTACTAAATCAACGAGTGCAACGTGTCACACACAAAACCGCACTTTGGCGGTGTCCTACACACAAAATTCCCTACAATTATGAAACTAGGTAACTGAGCTAACAAAGTTTAACGGTCCTTTTATGTACAATGGAATTTTTTCTTCCCTCGTATGTCACATCATTCATAAAACTTTCAATAAAACCCTCATTAAGATTGATGTAAACAAAGATGTATCAGCAAATACTCCGTACATATTTATCTATCTATATATATTATAAAGATCGGGTTCTTTTGTAAACATTTTTATTAGGAGAACATTTTTCCTCCTGCGCATCCCCACATTTTTATCTCCGATCACCTTTTTATTTCCGATTTTTTCCCCTCCGTACCCAATTGTACCCCACCTTTTTATTTCCGAAATACTTTCCTCCAACTAGTTGGTATGCACGTGTTTAAAAGAACCTAACAAATAAAATGTTCGATTTAATAGGAAGCTTATCCAATTTCATTGGTACACGAGAATCACTTTTGTATATCATGCCAACGCCTGCTTCCTCCTTCATTATTTGATGTGCTGTAGGATCTAGGATTACCGACTAGAGGGGGGTGAATAGACGGTTTCAAACTTCAATCACAAAAATAGAGAAATTTAATTAGAACCACAAGAGAAATTAAATCTCTAACTAATCTAAGCCTATGTTGGAGGGTTTGCATTATAACCAAACTAGCAAGATATTCATATGAAATAGCATTATTGCCACTATCCTCATCACAATCACTATCACTTTCTTCTTCATCTATTGCTACCTTTGAAGTACTTTTTGCCATGAGGCAATGAGGCTTGGAGAAGAGTGATGGAGCTTCCTTGATGGCAATCCCGGCAAGACTCTTTGATGGCTTGTCATCATCATCATCATCATCACTTGCATCGGAATCCCATTCAACAAAGTAGGCTTGCCCAT
Organism: Echinochloa crus-galli; assembly: GCA_900205405.1. Classification (NCBI taxonomy): domain Eukaryota; kingdom Viridiplantae; phylum Streptophyta; class Magnoliopsida; order Poales; family Poaceae; genus Echinochloa; species Echinochloa crus-galli. The sequence continues at coordinate 214,582 of OAMR01000157.1, read as the reverse complement.
TTTTCTCCTTCTTGTAATACTTCTTCTTCTTGTGGTCATTCTTCTTGTTCTTGTTCTTGCCAAACTTGTCCTCTTTCTTGCTTGGACAATTCATTGATATATGCCCCTTTTCACCACAAGAGAAGCAATCTTTGTCTTCAAATGGATTCTTCCTTGAGACTTGAGAGCGGTGTTAATAGCTTCGGCCCAAAATGAATCCGACACATTGTACTCGGCCAACATTGACCTTGCCATTTCAATCAATGTTCTATTCTTTCTCTCAACCAATCCATTTTGCTCCGGAGTATATGTGGTTGAGAATTCATGTTTGATTCCCTTTTCATTACAAAACTCCTCCACTCGAGTATTCTTGAATTCACTTCCATTGTCACTTCTAACTTTCTTCAATTTGCCTTCAAACTCATTTTCGGCTCTAGTGACAAAGTTCTTGAATAAATCACATGCATCGGATTTATCATGAAGAAAGAATACCCATGTGAATCTTGAGAAATCATCCACAATGACGAGACAATAACTATTGCCACCAATGCTTCTATATGTAGTAGGACCAAATAAATCCATATGCAATAGTTCAATAGGTCTTGTGGTTGACATAACACTTTTGGTTGCCTCCTGAGGGATATTTCACTCCATCCCTGCAAAA
>OAMR01000157.1:170772-187413 GCA_900205405.1 Echinochloa crus-galli | reverse complement strand
GGTATGTAAGCATACATCGAGTATATGGACATACTATTTTATATAGTATTATAAAGGTATAAATCAAAATATATTAAAAAATAGGGTTGATTTTGAAATTTTTTCGTGTAAATCGCTTTGAAGTATCTTAGAATTAGTATACGAACATACTCAAAATGATAAATGAGTATGCGGACATACGTACGATGGTATACTGATGGTGAAAATAGCTACACACGTGTGTAGATAAAACGCGTCATATATATGACAAGGCTAAAATGCACCCAGACGTATTATTTAATGTGGATGCACATACCCTCCAGGAACCACCCGCGCGCGCCGCACAAGCGCAACAGCTCCCCGCGCGTGCGCACCAGACCCCACGCCGACTACCAGGCCCGGTCGCGCGCGCCTCAGCCGCACGGACTACCAGGCCGCAGGCGCTGACGCGCCTTATCCCGCGCGGACCGTTGGCCAGGCCACACGCACCTCCTTTGTACGGACTACAAGGCTGAACGTGTCTACACCACCCTCTGCGGGCTGGCCATGCGCCATGCAGCAAGCAACAAGGCCCACAACCCACACTGCCATGCACCTGCTATCATTTACTAGTAGTGGCCCACAGGTCACAGTATCTGCTCACCGCAAGACCAGAAAACTTTGGTTACATTCAAATTTTTGAAATGCTATATCTCTTGGACCGTTAGCCTGATTTTAGATTAACTTGAAGCATATTATTGAGAAAAATACAACAAACAAAATGAGATCCATAATGATTATTTTGATAAAGTTTGTAAAAAAATATATTTAAAGAAATGAAGTTGCAATCCCAATAATTATCAATTACTAGCATGGGTTACTATTCAATTGCATGTTATTTTCTATATGCAGATACAACCTGATTAGTAGTATAGAATCGTTATGATTTGCTGCACACTCGCAATCAGTCATACTCCCAACTGTATGAATTTAGAGGATATTGGGTTGCTAAAATAAGATTGTCCGAGTAATTGGGGTTGTCCCGTAATACATTCAGATTGGATATTGATTGTACTTGCGTGCAATGCTCAACGTTGGTACATACACGTGTTAGTTCAACTTTCCAAGCCCTCTCATTGGCTGCAAGCTATTGATCCTCACGTGCCAGCTTGCAAGAGTCATGATGGGTAATTTAGCCATGGACATACATGCATGAATGAAATTGCAATTGCAATTGCAGGTGTACATTCAGTGCAATTGTAGAAAAAATAGTATAAGTTGCAGGCATTCAAGTATAATTTCAGAACAAAAAAAGGTCAACAATTGCAGGTGTACATTCAGTGGAATTGCAGAAAAAAATAGTATCAGTTGCAGGTGGCAGGTGATCATTCAAATATAATTTCAGAACAAAAAAAGGTCAACAATTGCAGGTGTACATTTAGTGGAATTGCAGAAAAAAAACAGTACTAGTTGCAGGTGGCAGGTGATCATTCCAGTTTAATTTTAGATCAAAAATGGGACATCGATTGCAGGTGTACATCCAGTGTAATTGCAGAAAAAAACAGTACCAGTTGCAGGTGGCAGGTGATCATTCCAGTTTAATTTTTTATCAAAAGTGGGACATCAAGTGCAAGTGTACATTCAATATAATTGCAGAAAAAAGCAGTACCAGTTACAGGTGGCAGGTGATTGTTGGCACTTCTTACGATCCAATATCAGAATTGAGAATCCTGGCACTGGGGTAAGAAGTGTTTCAGTGGTTTTCCTTATGGCTAGTAAAATATGTGAATATTCTGCAAGCGCACAGAATCACCGCTGTAGCACTTCACCTGGGAGTATCCCGAGGTATCGTAATCTATATTTCCGCAGGGAAGCTTTGGCAAGACTACTAGTGAACAGATATTCGAGAATATCAGAGAAGGGTACACGACTAACAAGATGGGGGATAACGGTATTGGATAGGAGTGGATATACCGGACACACAGCTCAAGGGATACTCAGGTAAGGGAGAGAAGAGATAGATAGCTGGGAGGACAACGAGAAGAGATAGAGGACTCCTGGATTCTTTATCTACCTACGTCACTCTAGCTTAGAGATACAGCGGCTACAGAGCCAGCACTAGGAGATCTGGGATAACTCTATTGTCTTAGCTTCGGGACAAGGGAACCGGTGGACACGCAGAAAGGGATGAGAAGGGGTGCCACTATTTCCCAACTGGGGAATCCTACAGACCGGAACTAACGTGATGGGCTACGAAGACCGAAAGGGCTGTCACCACCTCCCGGCTACCACCTCCGTTGCAACGGGAATAAACTAAGGCCACCGACTAGTCTAGGAACCACTCCTACACTAGGCAACGACTACTTACTCTGCTAGCAAGAGCAAGCAACCTTGTCAATACTCTTGGTGACAATTCACCTCCAGTATCAAGCAAGATCGAAGAACCAGCCAAGACAAAGACTTAAACAAGACTACAAGCACTAGAACTATAACTGACTATAGTCTAAACAAGATATAGCTACAACTAGGATAAAGTAGAAGCAAGATATAAATGACAAAGGCAAAGTGATAAAGATAACTATATTGATAACTCAAAGTCTTGCAAAAGGAAAAGGTAAAAGATACAAGAGCTTATACCAGAGCTTCTGAAGACGACTCCGGAACCTCCGAGGCAAAGCTCGACTCAACTCTAACTCCCAACTAAACTATCCTAACTCTACTAGAACAAGTGGAATGAGAGATTAGGTCGGTTGGGGGCCAGGTCGGCCGAAGTGCCCGGGTTCGGCCGAACCACAGGATGCACCGCCTTGGCCTCCAAGGGCCAGGATGCAACCTTGGAGGCGGTTTGGGCAGGGAGGTCGGTTCGGCCGAACTGGCGCGGCCCGTGGCCGGCCCTCCCCTGCGCCGCCTTTGCTCTGTGGGCCTTCTGGGCTGCCTCCTGGTCGTTGGCTTCGTGTGATTCTAGCCCAGAGGTGATGTGGTCATGGCCCGGGAAGAGATGGCTGCCGTCCTCATGTCCTTTGTCGTGTTCGCTTGATACTCGTTGACTTGGACGACTCCCAGTAACGTGCACGGCTATGGCGGGTAACCGGCCGAACGGAGTCGTTCGGTCGATTCGGTCATTTCCGGCCCCAATAGCACGTATTTGTCGTAGTTGTACCTGCACAAGTGACACTCATCAAAACTCGTGGAACTTTATTAGAAATAAAACCTAAGTACATGGAATGTTGCATATAACCTCATTTATTCCCGAGTATTGGTGGTCGGATTTGGGTTGTAACGACCGCCAACAAGCTCCCCCAAGCTTAGCTCTTTGCTCGTCCTCGAGCAAAGATATAAACTTAGGCTCGGTGGATCAGGAGTTGCTACAATGTCATTTTTCTTGCAGGTAACTTTATAAACAACCAGTACTTAAAAATACTTGAATCATAGGCAAAGTTTTTAAATCACCTTTTTGCCTATGGGGCTTATAGCAATCTCCTTATCTTGGGCGGTTGAAAGGATGAACAGATCAAAATCAGTTTTATTCCACTCTACTCTTTTCATGATCCCATCTCGGAATTTTTCACAAGTTTTGAAAACTTCAAATTGTTCCTCATTGGCACACTCAATCACTCAAGTGTATTTGAATCCTCACCCAAGGCTTTGTGCCTTCTTTTTCATCCTAACTTTTAATTTGGCTTTTTGTGTGGCTCAGGGACAAAGGATGAAGGCATGCATGCATCTTATATTTTGCTAAGTCAAAGACCGGATCTCTGAGGAGACAAATCACATCTTAAGATCGAGACGTGCACAAATCACATCTTAAAATCGAGAAGTGCAAGTGTGTGGGATGGATGGAGTGGAATACATATGGTGGAGTGGAGTATGGTGGAATGGAATGTGGTGGAATGGGATATGGTGGAACTCCTTGGATGACTTTCCCTCTCCTTGATTTATTTTCGAGAACATGGGCTATCTTTTATTCTCATATTTTTGCCATGCCACTTGGCATGCTTTTCTTTTTTCTTTTTCCTTTTTTTTATTTTTGCCATGCTTCTTTGGCATGCTTTTTCTTTTTGCATAGCCCATGTCTCTATCAAGAATATTTGGAGAGGGAACTCATAGAACATGGAGCATTTATTTTTGTGGATGGATGATGGAAAATGTTTGCTAACTCCCAGTGTAGGAATAAACATGGAGCATTTATTTTTATGGATGGATGATGAAAAATGTTTGCTAGCTCCCAGTGTAGGAATTGGAAGTGAGGTAGTGTGTGTACATCGATCTCGATCTCTAAGAATATGAAAGCTTCACTCAAAGGTCACAACAATTTGACAAAGCTCACTAAGATAACAAACAGCATATGAGTAGAAATTTTTCAACTAAGCCTATCATATGGCTCTGGTAGGTATTTTGACCAATGAGGACTTGTTTCATTTTGAAAGCATAAATATCTGAGATTTCCCCCGTACTAAGAGTGGAAATAGAACTTAACCAAATTCTCACTATATCAATCCCCACAACAACTTAGACTTGGAATAAAGCATGTGCTCCCACAAGGTTTTCAGGTTCATTTTTACTCATGCCGATTAACACAAGTACTATCAAGCAACTAGTTGAAACAAAACACTTGCAAAATTAATGACAGAGCAACTATTCATCATTTCCAAAGTGAGAGGCATATGGTTCACTCCATGCATAGTTGGGAGTTAATTTTATTCAAGGGAAATATTTTTGGTATTTTTATTTTTTTAGATGCAAACTAAAATATGAAAGGGAAATGCAGTTGAATGACCAAAGTGCTGAGTAAGTGGGACGTACCTGATGGGGGTCCTCCCCCAAGCTTGGACTCTTCACTGGTAGGGGTTGAGCCTTGAAAGGTACTGGCTCAGCTGATCCGCTTGCTCGTGGACGTCGTGCTGGATGGACGCTACCATCCCGCTATTCTCTTGGTGATACTGAGAATGGCGGGCTAGCGTGTCTTGAATTTCTCGGGTACGGTCATCGATGAGCTCGACTCGGTCGGAGATGTAAGCCAGCTCCCGGCCGTAGTCGAAGCGCGCGGACTGTGAGTATCCGGGGTAGTATGGTTGGGAGGCACTGTCGTACCCCCATGCATAACGGCTCCCGGACCACTCAGAGTTCGTGTCCTGACCGTATTCCCAGCGTCCTGAGGCATAGTAATTCGGTTCCTGGTGTTGCCCGGAGCCTCCTGCTCCGGACGTCCCAGCCAGCGACGGAGGCAGCGAGGGGGGCGGGAGGGGCTCCAGCCCCCCTACTGCTTCCAGATATGTAGAGCCACACAGTAACTTCCCTTAAAATTTGTACTCAAATACGTATAATAGGAGGGGCTCAACTATTATATTTGTCTATTTTAAGAGGTTATAGCGGTGTTACGTCGATATAGCTTTGTAGTTCAGCCCCCCCTCAAATTTTTTCTGGCTCCGTCCCTGGTCCCAGCAACGGTGTACATGTCGTAGGTGGCCTCGAAAGCGGAAGTATGTCGGTGCGGCATCTGTGGTGCATCTTCAGGCTCCTGTGAGGTGGCGAGCCCAGCATCACGCCTGACTCGTCCCCTCGTGACTGGTCCGTCACCTGCAACGTTGTGCCGAGCGGGCTCTCTCCAAGGTGGAGAATCGTCCGACTCGGTTCTCAACTGAAGAGTTAGTTTCGGCGTGGTATACAACCTTAGTGCTGCACAAGGCAAAGGCACTTCAGTTGTATAACCACGATAAATCATAGCCAGCGTAGCGTCAGGCGTCCGCCGTATCATGTGGGCTTGCACAAAGTGCTCGGCATCCACGACGGAACGCGGTGTCTCGATGTACGTGAGCTGGGCTCCCTGAAGAACGCCCAGATGGTTAGCGAGGCGAGTGACTAGGGAAGTCATCGCCATGCTACCCACACGAGAAATATGAGACAGCCAGTGACTAACCATGTCTTTCACAGGCGAATAGGGAATTTGCTTGACCATGGCAAAAAGAACCCGCACCTCAATGGTGTTGACAGGGCGCAAATCTGCCCGGGCGAATACCGTCATAGACACCCAGCGATGCATGAACCGCAAAGTGGGGTTGTGGATACTGTTCATGCGAGGCGCATGACAGTTGGTATTCCCCGAAATCTTTTTTCCAAAATGCCACCCGATCAAATCTTTTTAGCGCTTTGTTCGGGTCTAAGGAACAACGGCTTGAAAATCCGAGACCCGAACTAAACTCCCTTCAAGAGCAAAAGAACTCTTGGTTGAAAAACCGAAAACGAATCCCCCCAGTTTCCGAAACCAAAGTCGAGAGGAACTCAAGGGTGAGCAGGTACGAACCTTCTTCGTTGATGTGCCAGAAATTTTCCCAGCCAATGGCTTGGAAAACTTCTGTGAATTCTTCGTCCATACCCGTGTCCCTGAGCAAGTCCTGCTCAAAAACACGGGTGTGCTCGAACTCCTTCAGCCGAAGCTCGTTGAAGGTGTTCTGCTCCCGCTCGTTCCTGAGGTTGATGTCGTTGATGCTCAGGAGCTGCCTAGCCGGGGGCGTGGCATGGCCCCATCCCGAGCCGGCAGCTTCGTGCTCGTCCGTGTCCATCCGGCTCGAGCCTCGGGACGGAGCTGGGGAACTCCCAGCATCGTCCGATCGTCGGCCTAGCCGGGCGGAACGACGGAGTGACATGAAGAACTTCGACATGGTTCCTGCAAGAGATTAGTGCAACAACAACTACCCGAAGGACTAAATATATGTGGTTAGCACAGAGAAATCAAGTCAGTCGTCCGAGAAAGTTAGTCGTTCTTGCGGGGATGAAAACCACCACAAAAGGTTAGTCGTTCTTGTGGGTGTCGGTGACCACCACAAAATCGTCCAAAATTTCAGCACAAAGATCACAACAAAAGCAAAATATTTTTGGGATTTTCTAGTGATGCAAGTGAACCAAAACTTGAGCAAGAACTTGGGAAGAACTTGAGCAAGCACTAGAGCAAAGAATGAGAGGGAGAGAGGGCTTCCTAGCAGAAATTTTCAGTGAGCAAGTGAGTGAATGGTGCCAGGAAGCAAGCAAGCAATGACCAGCTTTTATAGGCCGCAGGGGAGGGCCTTGGCCAGTTCGCCCGAAGGCTCTGGTTCGCTCGAACCAGGCCTGGTGGCCAGGGCACTCCCATGTGAGTGCAGCACTCACATGCCTTTGTTCCCACTCCAAGTTTGTGTGGCCATCAATTCCCAAGGACATTTTTAGTGGATTTAAGTGGTAGGTGAGATGGAAATGTGACATGACCAAAGTGGATTTTAGTGGAGTCACCCCATGCTGCCATGTTGATGATAATTGGTGAGTGTGCAGCCATTTTAGGTGGGGTAGACATGTTTGGTGCTGGTTGGTGGTGATGGTAAATAATTGGAGATGTTCTAGGAGTGAAAATGAAGAAAGTTACAAATTACACCCTCTCTAATCAAATTTCGTCATGTGTCCAATTATTTTTAACCAAGCTTGCAAAATTTTCTACTCTCCCTCAAATTAATTACTCAATTGGTTCATTTATTTTGGAAAGGGAAACATGCAAATGCAATTTGGAAAATTAATATTGGAAAGAAAATATGGGATACATACCGGTTTTCCTCGCGGCGAGAGCTCAGCTTTTAAGTCCGCGAGCGGGACTTCTCCTGTCTTCAATTGCTTTTGTCATCGTCCGGTCCCGGAGTGGATGACTCGAATGATGCAACCTTCTTCCGCCACATCTTCTTGTTCTTCTTCTTCGGTGTCGGTGGCGGTGGGATTGGCGTCTCTGAAGATTGTGGTTCGGATGCAACCACGTTGACCTGCTCCAGGTTATTGGAATTTTGAACTGAATCAGTGCATACCTGAGAGCATTTCTCCACCCTGGGCTTGAACGCGAACTTTTCTTCCTTGCCGTTGATGTTCAAGCTGATTTCTCCGGCTCCTACGCCGATGTTTGCATTGGCGGTGCTCAGGAATGGCCTTCCGAGGATGAGAGGTGTCCTTGTGTCGACCTCCATATCGAGCACCACAAAGTCCACGGGTACGAAGAATTCCCGGATTTTCACCGGAATATCTTCGGCTATTCCCGCGGGATAGCGAATCGATTGATCCGCTAGCTGCAAATACATGGTTGCAGGGGACAAAGAAGAATAGTTCAGTTTGTCGAACACTACCTTGGGCATGACGCTGACGCTTGCTCCAAGATCGCACAGGGCATGGTTGAAGTGCTGCTCCCCGATCGAACATGCGATGGTGGGGCATCCTGGATCCTTCTTCTTTTCTGGGAGATTGTTCAAGATAGCCGCACTACATGCTTCAGTTAGTTTAATTACCTCGATGGTTGGCAGCGCCCTTTTGTTTTTGAGGATGTCCTTCAGATACTTGGCGTATGTGGGAACCTGCATAGCTTCAAGTAGTGGAATATTGACATATAATTTTTGAATTACCTCAACAAACTTGCTGAATTGTTCGTCCACCGTTGGCTTTTGGCATCTCTTGGGGAATGGCAGCACATTCGGGTCGTAGAACTCGTGAGGGGCCGCCTTTGCCTCCTTCTGCGGACTTGTCTTCTGTGGCCCTGTTGCGGCCTCCTCTTCTTCGCTATCACTGTCTGTACTGGCTGCCTTTTTACCTGCACTGTCAGGATATGGCGGGTCCCAAGTGATCTTACCCCCTCTCGTGGTGACCGCTTTAACCTTTTCACACGGGCAACTGTCTGGTTGCCCAGAGAATTTCCCCGCTACGGGTGAGTTTCTATCATTTTGTTAAAGCTCAGCTGACTTTTCATAGCAGAAGAGAATGATTCCATCCTAGAGTCTATGTTTTCCAGAGTTTTATCATTAGCAGCAAGCTTTTTATTGATGTTTTCAGTTATTTTCATCTGGCCAAACACAAGATCTCTAAGAGACGGCTGATTTTTGAAATTGCTGGAATTGTAATTGTTACCTTGTTGAGGCCTCTCGGAAGGGAGGTTTGGGCGTGAATTCCAGCCTTGATTGCCGTAGTTGTTCGGTCCGTACCCGTTGTTGTTGGAGTTGTTGACGTAGTGGGCATCTTCTCGCGTTTCGGGGCAGTCATTCCCCGAATGGCCAGTGTTGCCACAGACTTCGCAGGTCATGCGAGCGTCCATGGCTTGCACCGTTTCTTGAGCAGGGGCCTCCAGTTTCTTCATCAGGAGGTCCATCTTACTCAAAGTCTTACAAAAGGAAAAGTAAAAGATACAAGAGCTATTACCAGAGCTTATGGCCAGTGTTGCCACAGACTTCGCAGGTCATGCGAGCGTCCATGGCTTGCACCGTTTCTTGAGCAGGGGCCTCCAGTTTCTTCATCAGGAGGTCCATCTTACTCAAAGTCTTACAAAAGGAAAAGTAAAAGATACAAGAGCTATTACCAGAGCTTATGGCCAGTGTTGCCACAGACTTCGCAGGTCATGCGAGCGTCCATGGCTTGCACCGTTTCTTGAGCAGGGGCCTCCAGTTTCTTCATCAGGAGGTCCATCTTGGCAGCGAGCATGTCCAGAGCTTCAACTTGGTGAACTCCTCGGGTCTTTGGTTGAGTCCGGTCATCGGACCAGCCTTGGTTCTCAACCATCTTCTCTATGAGGGCCTTCGCACGACTCTCCTCAAGAGAGAAGAACGAGCCTCCAGCAGCAGCATCCAGGTACTCACGGGCAGAATTTCTCAGCCCGTGATAGAAAGTTTGGATTATGAACCAACTCTGCATACCATGGTGAGGACAAGCAGAAATATAGTCCTGGAAACTGATAGGTTGCACTGCAGCACTCAATAGATTCATATCTAGGCTTGGAGAAAAGGGGCTCCCATTCTTCAAGCTGCTCAAGAAGCAAGACAACTTCACCTGGACACAAGAAGCCAACCAAGCATTTGAACAACTCAAGACCTACTTGACTACTTCACCAGTTCTCGTAGCTCTAGTCAAAGGTGATCATTTGTTGCTCTACATTGCGGCCACTACACACGTGGTCAGCACAGTGATCGTGGTTGAGCGCAAGGAAGAAGGCCATGTATTTCTAGTACAGCGGCCAGTATATTTCATCAGCGAAGTTCTCTCTGCTTCCAAGGTCCGATATCCTCAGGTCCAAAAACTACTCTATGCAATATTCATTACCTCAAGGAAACTTAGGCATTACTTCCAGTCATTTCCTATAACTGTGGTTACTAAGTTCCCCATGGGTGAGATTTTTGAAAATCCTGACGCTACGGGACGCATATGCAAATGGAAGGCAGAGATGAGCGAACACACCATTACTTTTGCTCCCCAGACGGCTATCAAGTCTCAGGCCCTTGCAGATTTCACAGTCGAGTGGATGGAAACCCAGTACTCCAGGGCAACTAGTCGCCCGGAACATTGGGTCATGTATTTCGATGGTTCACTAAAGCTGGAAGGCGGTGGAGCAGGTGTATTGCTAATCTCTCCAAAAGGCGAGCAACTCAAGTATGTTCTGCAGATTCTATTTCCCATTACAAACAACGCAGTAGAATACGAGGCAATGTTGCACGGCCTGCGCCTGGCTGCATCCCTCGGCATCAAGCGAGTCTGCGTATACGGAGATTCTGCAGTGGCTATTAATCAAGTCAACAAGGACTGGGATGCTACCAAGGAGACCATGGATGCTTATGTCAAGGAAGTTCGCAAGCTTGAACGCCACTTCTTTGGCCTAGAGTTCCATCATGTTGTTCGCGACTACAATGTGGCGGTAGATGCTTTATCTAAGCTAGGCTCTCGGCGAGCAGATGTCCCGGCAGAAATATTTGTTCATGAGTTGCACAAGCCATCCATTAAGGAGTCGGCACCTGATGATTCTATTGCATCTCACCCCCCACCGGACCTTCAGGTCATGGTTATCGATACAAACTGGATGACTCCATTCATCGAGTACTTACGGGATCACAAGCAGCCGAAGACCGCAAGCGAACAAGTTCGAATCAAGCGCAGGGCTGCAAACTACGTGGTGGTCAACAATATACTTTATCGGCGTGGGGCATCAGTCAACGTCCTGATGAAGTGCATCACCAATGATCAAGGCAGAGCTTTACTTAAAGAAGTTCATGGTGGTGTCTGTGGCAACCACGCAGCATCGCGCACATTAGTCGGGAAGGCTTACAGAGCTGGATTCTTTTGGCCCTCAGCCAAAAAAGATGCAGAAGACATCGTTATGACATGTATAGGATGCCAATTCTTTGCTCGACAAGCTCATGTTCCGGCTCATGAACTCAGAACCATCCCACTATCTTGGCCTTTTGCATGTTGGGGCCTGGACCTAGTGGGACCGTTAGCTAAAGCTCCTGGTGGCTTCGAGTGGCTCATTGTAGCCATCGACAAGTTCACCAAGTGGATTGAAGCATAACCTTTGATCAACCCGAAAGCTGACAATTTGATCAAATTTTTTGACGGCATTGTCCACAGATACGGCATACCTCACGAGATCATCACAGACTTGGGTTCAGTTTTCACAAGCGAGAAGTTTCAAGATTACTGTGAGAAGTACTCGATCAAGACACATTACGCATCAGTTGCTCATCCACGTGCCAATGGACAAGTCGAGAAAGCCAATGGTTTGCTACTTCAAGGTTTAAAACCAAGGCTCTATGATCCTCTTAAGAAGTACGGTGGCAAGTGGGCTCAAGAACTGCCAGCAGTTCTCTAGGGACTCCGCACACAACCAAGTCGTGCGACTGGGCAATCACCCTATTTTCTGGTCTACGAGTCCGATGCAGTCCTACCTGCTGATCTCCTCTGGAACGCCCCTCGACAGGAAAATTACGATGAGCAAGTTGCTCAGCAAGAAAGATATCAGGATATCGACGGCATAGAAGAAGCTCGAGTGGCGGCTCTTATTCAGAATACACGCTACCTCGAAGGTCTACGGCGTTATCACCAGCATTCCGTCCAACCTCGTTCCTTCGTTATAGGAGACTTGGTGCTACGACGCATGCAGAAGACCGATGGCTTACACAAGCTCATGTCCCGCTGGGAAGGTCCTTTTCTCGTCAAACAAGTCATTGGGGCTGGAACTTATCGCCTGCAGACTCAAGAAGGCGAAGACCTACCAAACGTGTGGAACGTCGAACACCTGCGGAAATTCTACCCGTAATCTGACTATGAGGCTCTTGTACCTTTATAATCATCAGATTAATAAAGTTATTTGTCTTGTCAATATCTATTTGCAACATCTTATTATTCTCATCAGAGAACTCTGTGTTATACTTGTTGCTTTAATAGCGCAAGACCAGAGTAGTTGTTTACAACTAACCCAAAAGAAGTCAAGACTGCTCTCATCAGAGGGTGGCGCTAAGCCTCAGAAGTCTTGATAGAGGAACACCAACCCACACACGGTTGCAGTAGTTCACCTCGTTTCTTTTGATGATATCCAAGGATGCGCTGTTCTGTGTCTCGCGCCGACTACATCAGGCTCCTTTTCAGGCAAAGACTTGCTCAAGTCTCTGTTTTGGCATACATCAGTATCGCCTTTGACATCGTGCCTCTATAAGTACAACTACTCTAAGTAGTCCCTTGGCTCTTCAACAGCAACCACTCAATGTCTTTTAACAGACTAGCTTTGCTGAACTTCTGTTCTAACAGATCTCGTTCACAAGCTCTTTAGACCTATGGTCTGTGCACTTATGTACTTTGGCACGATATATACTACAACAGTAGTTTATCATCGCCTAGCCCGCTTGATCTACACATGATCCTTGCGTTTTACTGACGAGTAAATTTGGCTACGCTTTTTAGTACTATAAGTACTTGATTATGCTTCAAATAGCAATTTATTCAACACAACAGTGCATAAAACGACTAGCCTACACACGGCACAAGTCAACAATTATCAAGTTACTTCGAACAAGTAGCTACAATACCCAACCAACTGTTTAAATTACAGAAACGGTTACAACAGAATAAGTCATCAAACTACTTCTGCTCTAAGGAGTTAACAAACTCCTCTGCCATTGGCTTTGTTTCAGCAACCAAGGCTTCATATTGTTCCGCTGTAGTCCCAGTCGGCAGATACTTCAATTCCAGCTTGGCTTCTGGGTTGTGCGCCTTGAATAAAGCTAAAAGCTTATTCGTGCACTCCTTCAACGTCGCCTTGTAGAAGTCTGCGACTTGCTCGGGTACTTCACGAAGACAAGCCAGCAGAGGCTGATCCTTGGGTTCTTGGCTCTCGGGAGTAAGCATCTCCAGGATTGGCTCTATCGCTTCTTCAAGCTCCCTCGCCACGGTCTTCAGTTGATCGACCTCGAGCTGCTTATCTTGCGCCAATTTAATATGTTGCGCAATTTGCTTCTCCCAGTCCGCTCGGATCTGGCGCTCTTTAGCACATTCTTCAGTTTTCTTGGCAAGCGCGTCTTGGAGTTGTGCAATTTCTTCCATCCTGCGCTGCGCAAGATTACACCAGCTGGTCGAATCATCTTCAGCGACCTTAAGCTTCTTTTTCAAGCCTGCGCAAGACATATCATCCGATATTTAATATACTTGTCTAGTCGCAGCAACGTTACAAACAGTGGGAATATCAACTTACTGCTGTTCTCCTTCGTCAAGTTGGAGACGCGACCATCCAGGCGCTCCTTGATGTCTTGTAGCATGGTGAATTGGGTCTGAAGGTACTCGACTTCTTTCTTGTGGTCCGCCTTAGCTTTTTCAAAAGCCTCGCACTTCTCAACGAACTGCTTGTCCAGTTCCTTGATCCGTGCGATGAGTCGAGCATCTCCAGGCTTCTCTACAATTTCTACCAAAGCCTACGCAAGACGGACATTATTTGCTATTTAAACGCAATGAACACCAAGATTATATATTATGAAACTCACCAGAGCTTTCTGTAAGTAGTCGCGGAGCAGAGCACCGCTATCTTCTGGCTCTTCCGCGGTAACTTCAACCTTTTTATCATGATATTGATTATTTATTCAAATCATATCTTGCGGTTTTATTTACAAGTTTGTAGACTACTTACAGTTCTTGGCTTGTCACCCCTTACTTCCGCAAGATTAACCCCAACTTCGGTGCTCTTGCCCGAAGTTGGTACTTTTGTGATTTGTTTTTCCTTGTAGCATACAACACAGACTCATCAAAATTGAGCAATTACAAGGAAAACAAGACTACAATGCGAGTAATAGGCAACATACCGGCTCTGTTGCTTGCGCGATTACATTAGTAGTCGCTGGGACTTCTTCTTCGAGCACTGTATCGGAGGGCAAGTCATCCATGACTTGCACTGATTCTTCCATCATTGGTACAGCGTCTTCAGTAGTAGTTGGGGTACCCGCGGCTACTTCAATGGTTGCCGCAGCAGCGATTTCCTCAGTAGCGGCCGGGAGCTCCACATTCTCCTCCGCCGCACTGCTAGGAGTTGTACCCGCTGCCACTTCAGAGGTTGGCCTGACAATTCAAGACATATCATTATTTGATCAAGTTCAAGACAACAAAGCACTACGAGCTGGCGACTACTTACAGTTGTGGTGGTGGCGTTGGTGCTGTCAGGGGCTGGAAGCTAAACCTCACCAGAGGTTTCGCCCGCCTTGAACTTGTAGTACTGCCCGAGGCAGTACTCGCCATCGCACTGCTTGTGGATGACACTTGCGGCGAAGTCAGCAGCGTTGACAAGCGAAAGCGCTTGTTTGGCTCTCCGCTTGGCACTATGTCGTCGCCACGACTAGTGCTGGAACGTCTTTTCCGCGCTACACGAGGCACATCTGGGACTGCATCAAGCATTCAAGGAGTCAAAGATATTTCCTACAATACAAGACAATATCAATGCTCTCGAGTTGTTACCTTGTGCTCGTATAGGCGACTCCACTTCACATTCGTGC
This sequence comes from Echinochloa crus-galli, assembly GCA_900205405.1. NCBI lineage: Eukaryota > Viridiplantae > Streptophyta > Magnoliopsida > Poales > Poaceae > Echinochloa > Echinochloa crus-galli. The sequence continues at coordinate 172,669 of OAMR01000157.1, read as the reverse complement.
TCTGAATCTTCAATAATGTCGACTCGTTGGGAAGCACGCTTTCCTTCTGTGCTGGGAGTCTTTTCCGAAACCTCTCCTTCAAGGTCCTTCCACTCTTCTTCAGTTAGTGGAAGCTGGGAGGGCTGTACAGGCTACACATCAAAGAGTACATCAGCGCACATGAATATTATACAAGTCTATATCAAGGGGTTTTTCAACTACTTACAATTGGGGGATTCTCAGCAGAGTACTCCCCGACGATGATGGGCTTCTCGTTCACACCAATGAACATTCGTTGCAGCCGCATTGTCACGCTCAAATCGGAGATTTCTTCAGGCACCATACGGGAACCATCTAAGAGCCCCTCGTAATCGAATCCGAGGTGAGCGCGCTCTTGGAGAGGTTGTATCCTTCGCTTCATAAAGCTGAAGGCTATCCCGACTCCTGTAAGGCCCTTCTCCTTGAGCCACGATACCCGCTCCATCAATGCGGGGATGTCCTTCGCCTCTTCAGCAGAAGGGCGGCTATTCCAGTTGCTCAGATCCCTGGGATACCAGTTATCCCTCTCTGAACAACTCTTTCCATGATTTCCTGCTTCATTACAGCACATGGACAGAATTCTATCAAAAACAGAACAAGTCGATAACAGAAGTATCAGAACTGGTTTTGTGGATACTTACCAATTGTAAACCATTTGCTCTTCCACGGCCCTCATGAGTCCATGACGGGCATATCAAACCATTTTGCCTTCATCCCTTGACGAAACTGGATGCCAGCCCCACCGACTACTTCAGTCTGTTGGTGCGTAGGCTGCGGCTTGATGTGGTACAAGTACCGGAATAGGGCAAGAGAAGGCCTAATGCCAAGGAATGCCTCACAGGCATGGACAAAAACAGAGAGATAAAGAATTCCGTTGGGATTCAGATGATGGAGTTGAAGCTTATAGAATGCAAGGAACTCCTTAAAGAAAGAGGAGATGGGAAGACCAACTCCGCGCTCACAAAAAGATATGAACAGAGGAACTTCTTCATTGTTCTCTGTTGGCCAGAGCTGTTTGTTACACACAGACCACTGGAGAGTAGTCTGGTCCAGAAGCAAACCTTGTTCCACCAGGAGCATCAGGTCGTCTTCAGTGGCGGTACACGGCTTCCAGGCCACTCGCGGCATCGGCGGCGTGTCGAAAACTGGCTTCATCGTGGTGTCCTTCACCACACCTCGGGCCCCAGATTTGCGGGACCCTCCGGAACCATCACCACCAGCAGCGACAGGCTTCTTGCTTCCCTTCTTCTGGCCCATCGTTGAAGACCGTGTTGTCACCTTCATCTTCTCGCGCATTCAACGAGTGGCACACCAGAAGCAGTGGCTCAGACTCGCTCGGATGCAAACGCGAGCTCGGGGGCTTGGGGAATGGATTCGCACTGCTCGGGGGCTTAAGCTCAGAGTGTTTGCAGCGCAAAGACAATAGCTTTAGTGGCTGAGTGATTTTCAACACAAGCAGATCCAGATTTATAACAGCTCAAGTATTAGGGCAACAATAGCGGCGGCGCGTTGCATTCCGTTTTCCCGCCTATTTTTTCGGGATAAGATTGCCAAATCAATCTGCGACGGCTCAAAATTCGGAGATTGCTGATTACAGAAGATTTTCGAAGATATACTTGACCTTTAAACCAAAGATATTTTCTTTAAAGCTCGGGGGCTGCTAGCGGATATTCTGGGATTTAATTTCTGGATAAGGTTTGTTGAAGACCTCCGACTAGTTTCTTCAAAACTACTCGAAGCTCGGGGGCTACACCCAATGGGTGCACCTGATCGGCGCACACCATTGAACTACTCAAGATGAAGATAGAAGACTGCTTTTGAGTCTCCGACTACTTTTAAAAGTACTCGGAGGCTCGGGGGCTACACCCATTGGGTGCAT
>OAMR01000157.1:134146-158694 GCA_900205405.1 Echinochloa crus-galli | reverse complement strand
GCCGAAACGCCCTCGAGCGGGTCTAGGGGACCCCACCAACAAGAAACCACCAATGACCAGGGGGCGAGCCCTGGTCAAACGGCGTTGCCAGTCTGGCAAGGCAAGCAAAGGGTCTCCTAACCCTTGCCAACCACGTCTCTGGGCGACGGAGCGTACACTGTGGCAACGGTAGGCCTGTCTCTTATACACATCTGACGTGGCTCGTGTGCGCCCGGTGACGGCCGAGCAGCATGAACACAGCGCCTAAGTGTTCAGCTGGCTCGGCCGAGGGAGACATTAGCACCGGGTCGTGGCAAGACCCGGTGCTAATGTGCCCCCTTTAGCACCGGGTGCAGCCAGCAACCGGTGCGAAATGGCCTCGGCACATTAGCCCCGGTTGCTGGCTGCACCCGGTGCTAAAGGGGGCGCATTAGCACCGGGTCTTGCCACGACCCGGTGCTAATGTGCTGCCCCCGCCGCCCCCGTGCGCCGCCCCCGCTCCTAGCCGTTGGACCCGGTGCTGAAGCCCCATCAGCACCGGGTCCAAAAATGGCCGAGGCGGAGGAGGCGGGCGGATGTGAAGGATTCTGGTAGTGTGTGTCATGGGGCTTTATATGTTGTCGTGTCCATATGTCCGGCCAAATCGAAGCGGCGCACGGCCGGCTGGACCGACGGAGCGGAGAAAATGAAAGGGACGACGAGGTGTTTCGTGCTTCTGCACGCACGCGGCTTCCTAGTCGTTGCTCCCGTGTTCCTGCCGTATTTAAATCTTAACCACGTGTATATACGTACGCAGCCAGTTTCTCGTATACAGTAGTGGTATATACACAGTAGTGTGTCTTGTCTGTACGTGTATCCCCCGTGTCGGAGCTTGGACGAAGCAGGAAGCGAAAACGAAGCTTCGTTCGCTACCATGTATCGCGGGCGGATCCTCCGCGTATGCATGCAGCCACGTTTGTCGTCATGGCGCCGCAGTTGGCACATGCACGCATGTCCTCCGGCCGGGCGTTGGGCCGGCAGCGGAGCGCACACGTGCGCGCCCGGCGAGATCAAGCGCTCACACTTTTATTTTTGGATTGGAGGTAGTTGGTTAATTAACGCAAGCCCTAGCTGATGACTGTTTCGCCTCGAGCGAGTCAGGCCGGGCGCAAGCAAGCATGCGTGCATGCATGCATCTCGATGGATATATCTCGTGTGATCCGATCCGACAACGCACCGCACGGACGATGCTCTGCTGCATGTGTTTCAATTTGTCCGGCACATGGACTATTTTTTTTATTTGGATTATGGATGGATGTTCAGAGAGTGAGAGTAGAACTTACGAGGAGATTCTTAGAAAAAAAATGTTTTTGTGGTCATGCCATTTGAATCTAAAAAACGTGCTTAATGTATGCTAACAGCAACGAGGTTGATTTTATTTAAGCACCCATATTTGTATTATCCTAGGGTGCTTGGTGATGTGATGACAACAGTAGTACGTATTGCCTCCCTTTAACTATTCGTGCTTAATCAAGCACCTTGCGTTGTACATGTACGTACGTGGTCTTAGACAGTTAGACGTAACAGCTATGTATATGGCGACGACGATTAGCTTAAATTAGGGTCTACACTGTTTCGAATATGTACGCGTTTCTTAACGAAGGGAGAGCTAGTGAAGTTCATTGCACCACGGCACACCATATGGATACGTAGCCTGCACAATTATTGTTGCAGATCCACCGCGCGAGTGTACAGCCAAGAAACCGAGTGACCGAATGACCGATTCGTCGGCAACATATATATACGGCGGCCTCCTCCGACATAAATATGCCGACGCATTTCATGCATGCATCACAGGACTTGAGTTGCAAAGCGTAGAATAATCCTGCATGGGGGATCTATGAATTAATTCCGCTGACCCTGTTCATTTTTTTTGGATGCGTTTGGTTGCTCGAACCATATATGTCTGCAGCACCTCACTGTACTGCAGCATGTAATTTAAGCATATGCCCGTACATGCACACAATGCATATTTGTGGTAACCAATTATTAAACAATATCGGCAGCAAACTCTTTCGGTTCTCCTATTTCTCCGACGGTACGCGGTGCTGAGGCTGGCTGGGAAACCATTCTAGTAGTGGTTATTCATTCATCTAGTCCACTTCATATTTCAATCGGCGTGAGAATTCCGTTATTGATTGTTGTTGCCACCTTTTATGCAAGCGTCATTGCAACATGAGTCGTTATCACTATTATAGAAATGATTTGTAGGAACGGCTCTTTTTTTCTTTTAGGGACGGATGAAAAGGCAAGCCGCTGCTATAAATTGAGGTGCTTCTTGTACCAAGGGACCCACCAGGGATTTCTAGGGGCGAGCCGGGACATCACCTGTCCCCTGGAAATCAATTTCTAGGGGCGGGTGGGGGGGGGGCACATCCTAAGAAATATATTGGGCAAAAAAAAAAATCATAACTTTTACATATGATCAAGGATAAGGACAAATTTTTGTATCAAAATTGTAGAGCTCGAAGAGATATAAGACTTTATGGTTGAAAATTTTTCATTTGAGATCAAAAAATAATTTCAAGATATCTAGGTCTCGAATCAATTTTTTTTAAATTGCTAATTTGAACTACAACTATCTCAAAAGATATTAGATTTCCTTTGTAAACTTTATGTTTAAGGACATACGACGTCATAGTATACCTCATATGCTGAAAAATTCAAATGATTTTAAATAAATTGAACTATACATTGTTCACAAACGTATACATCAATCCGGGTATTTGATAAAGAGTCAACAGAAGCATTCAAAATTACACATGATAATAGTTTACATTTGCATATATGTCGTAAACAAATTTTTGACATCTAATATAGCATATATATAATAGATTACTTGATCAAGGTTCAAATTTTTTTGAAGTCGTTTGCTATTTATTTTTTGACATCTAACATAGTATATATATTATTTTTTTGAAAAGGTAGACATCCATTTGTAGGGGCGGGTGGGGCCTTCATCCATCCCTACAAATCAAACTGCAAAAAATAAGAGCGGGCCACCCGTCAGTTCCTGCAAATGCCATTTTGACCGTCCGTACAAAGCTTTTGCGTAGTAGTGTATTAAAGGCCCTGTTTAGTTTCCTTGAAAAGGGAAAAATTCTCTCTCCAAACTTCACTATTCACATATCCCATCAAATCACATCAAACCTCTCTCCTCATGCATGAAGCACCAAACGTGGGTAAATAGAAAAACTAGTTGCATGGTTTTGATGTACACGACAAGACAAATCTTTTGAGCCTAGTTAGGTTATGATAGGACAATGTTTACCACAAACAAACAAAAAGTGCTACAGTGCGCTACAGTGTTCGATGTGACATTTTCACCTTTTCTTTTCACCCCTTTTCAGGGAACTAAACACCCCCAAAGTAGTTTTGGAACACACTGTCACATACACTACAGTACCGTTGATACCTCCGCACCGGTGCAACCACACGAGTTTATTTGGAGGTTCTGAAATCAACAATTTATATATATTTAAAAAATCTTGAATTGAATCTCCTAGGAACTTACAACATGACACTAGGAGGAAGGCCGAGATGATCAGCGATAGCTAGTTTGTTGTTGAACGGTATTGTACCCAAATAGCCGATATGTTCAGTAGTTAGAGCATCTCCAAGAGACTCTTTATATCTTTTGTAACTTATAGAAATATAGATTTTGGTGAAAAAACACTCTCCAACAGCTTCTTCAATTGGATATCCAAATATAGATATATTCTCTATTCCGGACTTCTCACTAGCCAAAGATGGAGAGAGATGACTCTCTAGACTGCACACAAGATATAGAAAAGTTATTAGAATGTATAAAAATATAGAAAATAAATTTTCTCAAATGACTCTCTAAATGATGATTTACAGAGTATATTTTAGATAGGCTCTAAAAGATGCTAGAGGTCGGTAGGGGTGGTAATGGATCATGGCCCGTTTGTTCCCTCACAATCTAACTTGGCCCTAACAAAATTTAACTCAAAAACTAGTATTATTTTAGTCCGGCTCTAATCCGGCCCGATCCTTAAAATTTCTAGTACAAAAGTGAGGGCCCTTTACCACCCCTAGAGGTCGGACTTGATATCCTCCATTTAATGTCCTAATTCCATAGATATGCAAACCTAAATATTAGATTCTACTTCATATTTACTATGATTGATGCCGCACGTTAGGATTGTTTGTATATCTCTCCATGTCTATATCTACTTACATCCGTATATATCTGTCTGTATCTATCTATAACTATATCTAGCACTCCTAGTTTTCTTTAAGTCCAACCCCTATTAAATAACACATATTTATCTGGACCTGTGTCTACAAATTAAATATATATATTTACTATAACTTTATGTGGTCTGATAACATGGTGTATTAAGCAACCTCTAATTTATTTAATCACATTGTTGTTTGATGGTCTATCTCCCCACGAGTTTGTGGTGGAACGAAATCCTGTAGTACCATCTCCATTTTCACCAACCCTGAATACTTGGACAGCGTAACAATCTCAAAGCTAGTGCTAGCCATACCTTCCATACCCTGTCCTCTTTGTTGCCTTCGGATTCCTTGTTCCTTTCGAGTTCAAACACGCACAACTACACTTGAGCTGAGGGAGTTTAGTGACACAGGCAGCAGTGGTTTATAAGATGGATGAATGGATCCATGTCATTCATGGACAATAACGAAAACAATTTACGCAATTCATTGCTAGAGAGTTGCCTAAAAGGCATGCACTGTATAGATAGCTGCGATGGTTCTTAAACCTGGTTTCATTTTGTTATTACATTTGTGTAGATCCATTGAAAGATTTTATACTTTTACTATTCATGTTACAAATCCCCACAGCACATCAGTTGAAGGTTCCCATCTTGCGCCATCCCGGTGAAGCTACCTTCTCCTGCGGACGCTCGTCGCCCAGCAGGCATATTTTGGTACAATAGCAAAAGCCGCCGATGCGATCGCAGTAGCCGTCATTGTGACCATTTTCGATGCAAAAGGTCATGCACCACAACTGGCTAGGGCAGCCAATGAAGGTTTCTGTCACGCAGTCTTGTGGTGATGCTGCCTCCACGCCTACATGCACAAATATAATGCACACAAGTTTACTTGGAGATTGAAGCTAGCAGAAGTTCACTGAAGCAGAAGTTTATTCAGATGTTACGGCAGGAAACAAGGAACAAGGCTATGGCGAAGCCAGCGGCCAGTGTTTTCTTGTTGAAGAACGACATGGTGTCATGGAGAAGAATTATGTACCAAAATGGACTACGTGTTGGGTACATATAAAGGCTGGCCTGCTGGCCTGCACTGCAATATGTATTATATTGTCCTCACTGGACATATCTAAATACGTTATCTAAATATTAGATGCTCTTATGGAATGCACCATATCGTAATGCATTACATCTTTTTTTATATCTATATTTATATCAATATCAGTATGTATAATATATGTAAGCTATATTTAGCAACTGGAAATAGGGGTGATTTTCAAGAATGGCCTATGTTTTAGTCTTTTAGACCATCTGCAAATCCATTTTCAAGGATAGGCCAGTTCCTCAAGAGCAAGCCATCTTTTGATCGGTCCTGAAAATAAAAGGGCTGTTGCTAAAAGTCCTTTTTGAGCAGTGTATGTTATAGAACGATTATATTGTGTATATGTTTAAAGACGATGTGTTGCTACAGCCTCTGCTGTCGTAGATGATGCGGATGTTGTCGCCATCAATGGAGTGTCTTGTAGACTTGTAGTGTGTTATACCATCCTTTTCTTTCTATATATTCTCCATTCCTTGGTTCTCAGTCCGAGTATGTTTCTTGCATGATAAACAATTTTCTTCTCTCTTTAACTCTACCGCCACGTCATTATTTTGCTTACATATTGCCCTAGCAGAGATTTAGCAATAGAAATTATCTGATTCTATTAGGACTGCCCTAGTAGAGATTTAGCAATAGAATTGCGCTTCATAGTACCTTCCATTCATAATAATCAAGGATTCTCATTTCATTGGCATGCTTGACATCACGGGAGATGTGACGATTGCAGCTTATTAAGGCTGCTCATGCTGTAATGACGCACGGCGTTGGCTACTTCTCAACTTGGATTGGTCATTTGGCGCATATTCATGTGCTGTCCGACGGCGGGCTACAATTAATCCTGCATACGGATGTGGCGAGGCCCTTTGGAAATCAGCCTTGCTGCTGCAACTTCTTGGTGCAGTAGCCGCCGGTGTAGTCCTCTGCCGTGCAGCGGTAGGGCAAGGCGCCAGAAGGCCTTGAACGTCCAGTCCTCAAAGCAAATGACACTGCCTTCTTTCTCTTCGCCGCATCCTAGTGCTGCATCAGCGCCTGCAAACCACAAAAATATTTTTTTGGAGAGCCCCTGATGATTATTAGCGAGCGTGAAATTTTCCAGAAATCTTTAGTCGATCATCTCGAAACTTACTACACGATATGATGAGGAGCACAGCTAGGGTGAAGAACATGGTGACCAGTAGTTTCTTGCTGAACATCATGGTGTAATGGAGGAATGTGTGCGCTACCTACAGTTATAAGAAGAGTTTCTCAGCAAAAAAAAGGAGATGAAGAAGAATGGTCAAGATGTTCGATTATTATACAGAGCTTCTTGTCGACTGCGTTTCATTCATTATCGTGCCTAGCAGATGGATACACAAATCCAAATATTGGATACTATTTGCATAACTACCAGGCAGACATAGATACAAGTATATTGATGCCACGACACATCTACCTTGGCTGACTGCACACAATTGCAGTAAATGTAATGACTTGTCATCTATCTTGTTTCGAGTAAAAACTATATGCATACAAACATGGCCTGATGCCTCTAATATATTGAATGGTGAATGCGTCGCCCTGTGGACAATTCAAAGACAAAGAAAACGAGCCAGGGAGTTGAATCGGAAGAAGACTCATAGTTTTGTGTCCGCCGCGACATGCTTGTACAGGGCGACAACATCTGTCTATAAGATGGATCCATGTGACTGATAGCCAAAACAACTTTTCACAATGCATTGCTAGAATAGTTGTCTAAACTCTAAAAATACATGGATGCTACAGATGATAGCAGCGTGAGGGATCTCAAATCGATCTGTTTTTTTTTGTTACATTTGTGAAGTTCCACAGAAAGATATATGTTATGCTTTTATTATTCATGTCACATATACATCTCCGCAACACTTCAGTTGAAGGTTCCCGTCCCTCGTCATCATATCCTAGTGAAGTCGGTTTCTTCTCCTCACCCAGCACACACGGTTTGGCACACGTGCACTCGCCACTGAATTAAGACATCGCAGAAGCCGTTGGTGTTGCCCTTTTTGTGGCACAAGTTCTCGCACAACTCGTCGGTGCAGGCAAAGAAGGATTCGTTCATGCAGAGTGTTGATGCCACCATGCCTACTAGCACACACAGGTTCATTTGGAGGTTGAAGCAGAACAGATTATTTGGAGATATATATTGCACAAATTTTGAATCAAATGTCATCAGAACTTACGGCTTGAAACAAGTATCATGGTTAAGGTGAAGCCGGCGGCCACTGCTTTCGTGTTGAACGACATGCTGTTACGGAGGAGGATTATGTACCAAAAGGGCAAACATGCATGGTCGGTAGTTATAAAGGTTGGCGTGGTGGACTGCACTATTTAAACATTTTTGGCTTGCGGCGCGCGCACGCGGCCAGGCCAGGGCCCGCACGTGCCCGAGCGGATGGAGTTGGCACGCTGCACGCGGGCCGCCGGCGCCTGCCCGATGGAGAAGGTCCGCCCATGCCAGGCAGAGGAGGTCCACGCATGGGTACAGGGGCCCTCGAATCGTTCGTCAGCCAAAAATGTTTAAATAAATTATTGGGCGACCATACAACAACCAAGCTTCTAGCCTTCTAGGGATGCGTCTCACTTCTGTAAGACCGTAACCATGGGGTGAAATTGGTTTGATGTATCGATATGATCATGTGTGCTGAAAGAATGAAACTTAACAGGAGTCCGAAAGAGGCATTTTACTTCCTTCCATTTAAAGGGGGGCAAATGAGTGTTTTTGGTCTCCACTTAACAGCAAGGTAACAGTTTAACGACGGATTTGGCATTGAGGGAATAAATTTTTTAGTCTATGGCACTGAAGGAATTTTCTGAAATTTTATGGCATTGAGGGAACCCATGTAAATTTCTATGGCACTGAGAGAATTAACTCCCAAAGCAATCCTTCCATCCCCATACAAACCCATTCTTATCCTCTGGGCACCCCCAACCAGACCACAGCTATAAACGATCAACAGGAGAATTTAATTGTAAAAATAAAAATGACCATGCAACAATTTTTACCGACAGATAGTTCAACTGTAATTGTCTACTTTTACGATCAAACATTAATCAAACATTAGGCGCTAACGTGGGGTTCAAGGTGCGCCCTTACTCAAGTTCTGCTCTAGGTCCGCCCCTGATACTCGACTAGACAACACCACTTGCGGCAAGCCGCCTTCAAGACTGCCTACACTAGATGAAAATCGAAGATATGCGGTCTTAGTAATAACAGGCATACATTTTACAAAAACTGATAGCGATAATGGACATCACTAGCGTCCGTTACGAATAAGGCTTGCCCCATCCAACAACATTAAAGTCCATTACCATTAAGAAGGTGTTTGCTTCGCAGATTTTAGGGTGTGACCTGTTTACAGTGTTATTGGATACCGTTTACTAGTGTTTGGTTGGATCACTCGGTAACGGGTTGCGCCGTGAAGCGATACGGTGCTATAGGAACTCGATACCGCTCCCCACCCGGCGTTATTCGATCCTCCCTCGCGACTCCCTCCTCTCGCCGCCGCGAGTTCCTCCCGCATCCAGCCGGTGCCGCGCAGGTGCTGCTCCGCCTCTCATCCTGCGCCGCCGCTCCGCCTCGCCGTCCTCCGCCCCTTCCCCGACTCCGCAGGTGAGTCCGGCCTCCGCCCGCATCGATCTGCTCTCCTTCCCCCGCTAGGGTTTCTCCTGTCCTCTCCTCACTTCACACCTTTTCTTGTAGACGATCTTGGGAGCACGAGCAAGAGCAGCGATGCTCCATTGACTCATCCACCCCTCTGAAAAGAAGGAACCTCCTTCCCCAATCGAGCAGTGAAGAAGCTCCCTTCTGGGCCAATCTTCCCCCAAGTCATGTCACCTTCATCCAAGGTTACCACTTCCCGCTTAACACAACCCCTCTCTGGTCTTAAGTTTATTTTAGATCTCTGATTATCTTGGCATTTCCCTGAGAAAAACTGCAAGATTTGTTAGTGGATTTAGTGAGATGAGTCATGGCTAGAACTATTTTTGTTGTTATATTAGTGGATTCAGTGAGATGAGTCATAGATAATACTATTTCGATTAGCCCAAAGAATCAGGCCCAAAGAATTCATGATTTTGTGTCCAGCTAGCTGTTTAGAAGATGTGTAGTGTTTGCCGAAGAAAACTGCTATCGTTGTATGTGTTTTGTAGCTCTGATCAGGAAAAGCAACATACAGAAAACTGCTGTTCAGATGCTTTAGACAGCTTCCTTCGACCTGGCTATAAGCCTACAAGGGGCATTAACTGACTGGCTTGAGCGTATATATTTTACCCTGATGGCAACTAGAATTGGAACCAAGAAAAAATTAACTAGATTTATCATGCCCATCACATCTCACATGGTGGCTTCAACCTATGGGTTCCTGCAAGTGGTTGAAGTTGCAACTTTTCTCTTTGTCGATCAGTTGGTATAAGTGACAGTAGAAATCTGGCTGCACGAGTCCATACTGTATGCGTGTATCAAATGATTGGTTACGACACTATATGTTATGATTGACAGACCTGTAGGCCTTGTTCAGATGCTTAGGAGAAGTCTTGATAGTCCAATAAATGTTGAAATGTTCTCACCTGCAATGTTCTATGTATTTTGAAGTGTTGCCTTTCTTTTTATGATCTACTATTTTTGAACTTCCCATGTACTCGTTATAGCTGAGAAATCATACGGGCTTCTGGCTTGAATGTTACAGCTTTCTATTTATGCACTTCTCCAAAACAAGTGATGCAGGAAAAGGCTGTTAATGAGTTGACTAGGCTTGGTTTTACTGGTAGTGAACTTCTCAAAGGTGCAGCTGTTTTTGTGAGGGTCCCAAATGAGATGACAATGCTATTTGCACTTCCAGAGACTCTTAGGAGGGAGTTCATACAGAACATGCTTGCTGGTAAGTCCCAAATGAACATGTCGTTTTTTAGTTCCATTCCATTGCTGTTTATATGGCTAGATCATTGGTAGAACCTGTTTGGAAGCTTAGGGTAAAAATCTCTGTTAATCTCATCACAACCTTAATATTGTATCTACTTTCTGCTGCTGCCTGAACACTTAACACCACACATGTCAGTAGTTTGTCAATGATTTCACTGAAAAATGAGATGACAAAGGCTTTCTTGTGGCTTGTTTATGTAGTTGTTGCGTCTGTTAGTATCTGGATATGCTGCAAAAAAGTGCCCTTGAATGTTTTGTGTGGAATCATGCTATTTGACAAATGTTGTTTTGTACATGCCATTACTGTTCTATACTCTATCATTCATTCCTCTCTGTCATCAAGGAAACATCCATTTGTTGTTTGTTGTTTTAGGTGTATTCTAGGCATCCCGAGCCAAATATGAAATGTTGCAAAACATAGTTCTCTACTAGGTCCTGTTAATCATGAAAACAAGCCAGCTATTTCTATAATGATCCAAGCCAGCTATCTCTGTTAGTAATCTCTGTCAACTTATCAGTTGGTTAGTGTCTTTTGGTTCAGTCTGTCAGAGTCTGTTTCTTTAGTTCAGTCTGAGTTTGTTTTGGTATGTCATAGGACCTGACCAAATCTGACCAACATGTACGAGTAAATTTTCCCCCTTGTGTTTGCTTTCTGAACTTGTTCTAACGGCAAAAAGATTGGAAATAGTCCTTGTTCTGCTGTATGCCCTGTTCTGATGGTATAGCAAAGTCGCTTTGATTTACTCGATGGAACTTGTGCTCACGTTTCATTCCATAATCCTAGTATATACAAGATCACATGAGAAATTTTTTTTTGATTCCTACTTCTCCCTGTGTTTTTTTATCACTGACAAACTCAGAAGAAGGCTGGAATTCTCTCGGCGTCTGCTACTGCTTGGGCATGCGCTGTGCGCTGTGCTAGTCATGTCTCAGGAGTCAGGACAGACTTGTAGTAATCATGTGTTGCTTGCTCTCAAAAAAAAAGTAATCATGCTAGGTCTCAGGAGTTTGTAATCTTCTTGAAAGTATGTTAATAGGAAGTGCTTGGCTGAGTACTTTGTGAGCAGCTCTTTAATTATTTATCATAATGGAGCGAGTCTCATGTTTGTTTTTTTCCTTGTGTTATTCAGATGATGTTCAAAGAAAGTGAGGAGTTTAAGAAGCTGGTACAAGATTTGCAGCTGAACTATTGAATTTGCCGAAGTATTTGTAGCTTTGAAGCTCTAGGGATGTACTTAAATTATCATAAATTTTATAATTTATTTTGCATTGACATGGTACTGTAAGCGTTAGCTTATGTTGGTATGTGTGATGGATATTTTTGTGTCATCTGTAAACGCTAGCGCTCTTGAGTTGTCCGTGCTCTTGAGTTGTCTGTGCGTGCGTGCCACGCTCAGTGTTGTGCGTGTGTGCGTGCATGCCAAGCTGCGAGCAGAACATGGCTCGTCCTTTGCATTTTGCTATCAAAGTCATATTACCATGTGCCAGCCAAACACCGTTAAGGCTCCGTTTGGATGTAGATATTGAAGACCTTGTCATTGAATTGGTCTAGAATACCAATGCTGAGGGGAATTGGAAATGACCTCTAAAACCAATACCATTGTTTGGATGTGCAAGTAGTTGATAGCTGGAATCAAAGGAAAGAACCAATTCCAATTCATGTTTGGATGTACAAACGTGGAATTGTGGTGTGAGTTGTCTACAATGGTATAAATACATTATAATCTATATTTCACAGCTTGTATATTTATTGGATGATTATATATATACTACTTTACACAAAAAACATGATAGTATTAAAAAATAATAGAAGAGACTACAATAATATGATAAAAAAGGAAATTTGAGTACCCTCCAACAACAACATACCTAAAATTAGATACCTAAATTAATTGCAAATATATAATTTTGTTAGGGGGTTATTTATAAGAGATACAAGACACATCAAATATACTAAAAATTACATGGTTGCTCGAGATTCTTTTTGCAAAAAGAATTTTTTATCCTCTAGCGGCCGGCCTCTTCTTTCTCTTGCGTACGGCTCGCCTGCGCGGTTCGCTCATCAACGCGCGCGGAGCTCGCCGGTCCGCCGCCGTTTCTTTTTTCGTGAGGCTGACTGAAGCGTTACGCGGGGGAGCGATTCAGAACAATACAGAGGCGCGGGGGTCTGAATCGTGGGCAGGCTGGCGCCGGTGCTCCCGAATATCTATCAGCATTCGTTTGCAATTCTGTCCGTGAATACCTAACCCTTCCAAACAGTGGCATTGGAGGCTGGTTAATGCCAATCCAAATCCTACACCTCAATATCTACTTCCAAACTCGGGCTAAGGGAATAGAAAACAATATATACGGTATTCAACCAAACAAAACAAGCTTTGCGTTCCCATGTAAACAGATAGCGGTGGCATCTATTTACACTAGGTGGTACCCGCGCGATGCCGTGGGAATTTCTTAAATAATATTTGAAAAGACTAAATTGATTGCATAGCAATATTTTTTTTTGCAGACAACATTATACATGATTTAAGATTAAATTTAATAATAGAAACAGTAAGGTAATTGCATGACAATATTCTTTTGCAAACAATATTATACATAAAACATGTTCATTTTGTTGAGAAAGAACGACTCTTAAATGATTAATCATCTATGTATTTCTACTTACAAATTCTGTAGTATTGTACTTGTAAAGACCATGGATACTATTGGTAATTGCACTCGCAAAGATCATGGATGATATTGGTCATAGAAGATTGATGGATGACATAAAGGGATAGTCCTAGTGGATGGATGACGTGGCGAGCTTGCATGTTGAGAGAAATCTGTAGTGGGGAGCTAAAACATAGTTTTGTATGATTTGCATTGCCGCTCCCAGGTCCGAACCAAACACTACCTAACTTGTTATTGATAATGGACATCAACAATGTCCGTTACCAATGTGATGCACAACAACGTCCGTTACCAACATGGTGAACATAATTTTTTATTTTTATATTATTTTGTAATATTTTCTTGAACTACGAGCATATAAATGACGATTATAAAAAAACAGACCAATCGGACTTATGGTGTGGCCTGTAGAAATTAAAAAAGATTCATAAATGTTTATATATATAAAACGAATGCATCCATCTTCTAGCCAAGTAATAGTGTGGTGCGGTGGCTTGGGGAGGCTCGCAAGAACCAACAAGTCTTGGGTTTGAATCTTTAGGAGGCAATATCCTTCACAACATGAGTGAAAAAACCTTCCTCTTAGAAAAAATTGCGGGTCAAGTGGGTGTTTGTCCCTTGTGGGCATAATTTTTTTTGCTATAATTTGATATTTTCAAAATGCAAATTTTTAAATGTTATAGGTATAGACGTCATATAATGGCCTTTACCAATGATTGTTATTGGTAATGGATGTTATACCACGCCTGTTACCAATGACCATTATTAGTAACGGACATTAATATAAGGTCCGTTACGTTATTGATGAAGGTCATATACCCGTTGCTGATGATGAGTCATTGGTAACCAATAAAGGGCAATGGTTGGTATGCCCGTTACCAAAAGTGATTTTCGCCCGTTACCTATTAGGGTGTTTTCATGTAGTGTTGCTCCCTTGTCCTCGTCCACTACATGTCGCACCGATGCTTCATCATATCGACCACACCATGACATTCTCTTCACCTGCAAAAGCAACACCTTTCTCTTCTTTGTTCTAACATATACCACCCACTCTCTGTCCAATACAAGCAACATCAAGCACTCCTCTTCCTCCTAAGCCTCCGGTACCAATGCAAGCATGGAGACCTTGGAAACTAGCTCAAACCAGACTACAACATCGCACCTCGCCTACATGTAGAACTAGGTTACATCATCATCATCATCACAACATCGCCTGCTAACATGTACCCATGCCCACACATGCACACCACGTGTATTTGCCCTGCTCGTAGCGTGAACATGACCATCCGATGACACAACACTTCGCAGTGCCTAGCTGAACCTCAAACTCAACCATCTCATTCACATTCAAACTCCCAACATGAGGTGAGCATCCAACCGAGCTTCTTAATTTTTCCGACCCCTTCTCTCTCCATATCTATCGCTTTCCCGAGTGACCTGCGGTACATTCATGTCTGCCACCATGCTCACCATGGGCAGGTGGACGTGACCGCGTCCCCACCATGCCAAGGCCATAATCACCTTTCCCATACATCACACGCGGACATTACATGTCCCTAAATCTCCACAATACAACTCAATTTGGCCCTGCCCATGGACAACCACCATTGCTGGTCGAGCTCGGCGTAGACGACCACCAAGATCTAGGCACCACCCGAATCCATGCTGCACGCACCCTCACAACACACACCTACACCTATTCGACCACAAACCTTCTTTCTAACCAGTTGATGTACTACGCCTTGTTGGTAAAAAGGGACAGAAGAGGCTATGTTAGCCCAAAGATGGTTCTAGGTTTAAGGACACAAGGTGACCCTACTTTATCAGGGTAAGAAGGGGTACAGAAAATGCCTCGAGCCGAGTTCTGAGTACTAAATGCTGCAGAACTGAAGTATGAGCCCCGTGGATTAGCCATTGCTTCTCCACCAGGCTTACACCTGGCGCTATGGCACTGAAGTATGTAACCCATGCCATACTCCTAAGAAATGCTTGAATGACCTTCAACAAAAGGGTACCTGTACCTGAAACCAACACAGGTGGGTAGGTAGCGACTAGGGGAGCAAGATAACTCTCTCTAAGGAACTTGACAGAAATAGTCCCGTAACTTTGGAAGAAGGGGGTGTCCCCTCGCAAAAGGGGGTCACAGCAACCAGGTCCATGTGACTGTTTACCAAAAACACATGTTATCACAAGGCTATGCATGGAGGCTCATGCTTGTCCAATGCTGAAAGATCAAGAAAGTTGGTGAACTAATGACAGTAAACCGGTAACCGAAGCCGCGGTGAATGGCAGACGTAACTATATCGGTCCTAAGGTAGCAAAATTGCTCGGTGAATTATCCATGACCAGGATGAAGCTTCATGCATGAATAGTTGACACATGCCTCGATCCATCACTTGTAATAGCCGGTGTCATGTATGCCAAAAAGAAACGATGACCGAAGAAAGATGTAGCAGCCGATCGACCGTCGTCCCTTGATTTTTGTGATCCTAGATCCGATGAAGATTTGTTGTCGGAGCATCGACCGTCATCCTTTAAATATTTAAAGCGTGTTTGATTGCTCCACGAGTTCTCTTCTCTAATTGAGAATAGATCAGTGTAGCAGAGTCCTTGTAATAAGGTTCATAACATGTTTCTCTTTTTATTCCATATCATATATTGGAGATAATTTTTGAAAAATTGAATTTATTTGTTAGCTGTGTTTGACATGCATGGACTCTTTAGGTTAGTATAGACCGTTAGATCTTTATAAAATCCAATGATACATATTCTTCTCTTTTCAATTAACATTGTAATTTATTGGCCAGCTCACTTGATAGCTTTTTTCAACATCATTGCATTGAGACAATATATATTCAGATATGTGCAACACCGTAGCAACACATGGACTATTGAGATAATATATATTCAGATATGTGCAACGCCCGGCCATGGCCAAGGCTAGGCCACGGCTATGCTACAGATCTGTGCTGGCAGCCGTGCTCATCTGTGCTGGCGGGCGTCCAATCGCCAGCACAGATCTTGCGCCCGCCCGCACAGCGCCACCCGCCAGCACAAATGTTAGTTGTGCTGGCAGAGAGTTGCTGGTGGGAGGGAAACCCGCCGGCACAGATACATTTTGACCGCCAGCAAAAATGTTTTCGGTACTAGTGGCTCCGGTATATAAAGAAACAAGAAACATTTAATAGACGCATCAGACCCACAGGAACCTTATTGTATGAAGCTCGCCATTAACAATGTTTTTGAGGCCGCAAACAGATAGAGGTTTAGATAACAAAATCATGAAATATTGTCGACATAAACCAAATGCATGATATGCCGAAGTTTCACTTTTAAAAAGTTCCACTTCGTGTGATTTTGGCTACACTTTGCGGAGATCCATCCAAGAACGTCGTCCTTTTATTCGCTTAGCAAGCCCATGCCACTCATTAGTTGATCATTTCTATCTTGGCGGTGCCAGCTTCTTTGGCAGACGTTCCTCCCCAATAATGGATATCCCACGGTTGTTGGTACACCAGCATACCCACCACCACCAGCTGTCGAATCTATTGCAATTGCCGCCAATGGCTCCATTGCGAATGCAACAGTATCTGCATGTCTCATGACTGCAGGGTTTTACCGAAGATCTGCAGATATCTGTTGGTGACTCCGTGCCTAAAATTACAAAAAGTTTAATTGTGGAGGTTGATGAGATAAGTTTATTTAGAAGAATTATGTATAGAATTTTTAATTGAATAATGTTTGTGGAACTTACAGCATGACACGGCGAGCAAGGCCAAGATGAAGCTAGCGACCACTGTTTTCTTGTTGAATAACATAGTGTGATGGACTAGGAGGAGTGTTGTGTATACCAAACACACTGATATGCTCGGTATTCATAGAGGTTTGCTTTATTGGGCTGGATTTACTATCATAACCAGAAACTACCTAGTATATGCTGTTTGATATGGTGCAATATGCCATCTATATCTATATCTGTATCTGTATCTGTATCTCTGTATCTGTATCTATGTATCTGTATCTGTATCTATATCTAAGTAAAAAATGGTCATAAGTCCATCCTCTCTATGAACAACTAAGAAAAAGTATGAAGAAAATGTTGTATCTAAAAACATTGCTTAGTAAAACACCATCCATTAGTAGTACTTGGAATAAATCCCTGAAAATGCTACACATATGCCGAGTCGAGGACTCGAACTATAGTGGTCAGGTTCCACCATAAGAACTTTACCAACAGGGTCTATGATCAATTCGTATGTCTCTTCTTGTTTCCTTCTGCTTCATTGTTATTGGCACTTCTTACGATCCAATATTAGGATTGTGAATCCCGATACTGGGGTAAGGAGTGTTTCAGTGGTTTTTCTTATGTCTCAGTAAAATATGTTATATTCTACAAGCGCACAGAATTACCATTGCAGCACTTCACCAGGGAGTAATCCGAGGTATCGTAATTTATATTTCCGCATGGAAGCTTTTGCAAAAAATACTAGAAACAGATATTCAAGACTATCAGAGAAGGGTACACGACTAGACAAGTCAGGGGATAACGGTATTAGATAGGAGTGGATATATCGTGACACACAGCTCAAGGGTGGCTTAGATAGGAAAGAGAAGGACTAGCTAGTTGGTAGGACAACAAGAAGAGATAAAGGATTCCTGGGTTTTTTCTATCTGGGTTACTCGGGTTAGAATACAGGGGTTGAGATATAGCTCTAACAGATCAAGATAAGCTGAAACCTTGACTTCGGGACACAGAGCCCGAGACTCACAGAAAGGGATGAGAATGGGTGCCTCCAACCCTTCAAGTTTGGGGATCCTATAGGCCGAGCCAGGCATAACAGATTACGAAGGTCGTATAGGGCTGTCACCACCTAACGGCTACCACCTCCGTGCCAGCTCAGGGATATTCCAAGGGCACGGACTAGTCTAGGTACCACACCCACACTAGACTACGACTACTTACTCCGCTAGGAGAAGCAAGCAAATCCTGTCTATACCCCAGTGACAATTCACCACAAGTATTGAGCAGAAACGAAGAACCTGCCAAGACAAAGACTTGAATCTAGACTTGGGAGAACTAAGATCACAACAACTATAGTCTAAACCCGAAATACTTGCAACTAGACTAAAGTAGAAGCAAGATATAAATAACTCAGATAAGATGACAAAGATAACTATATTGATAAATGAAAGTCTTATAGAAAGAAAAGGAAAAGATACAAGAGCTAATACCAGATCTTCTGAAGACGACTCTGGAACCTTCGAGGCACAGCTCAACTCAACTCTAACTCCCAACTAAACTATCCTAACTCTACTAGAAAGAAGTGGAATGAAAGAGAGCTCCTGTGCTTGGTGTGTCTCATAAAAGTGAAGTGTCACTCTATTTATAGCTAAATCAAGGCGGTGGAGTTGGAGTAGCATGCAAGGGAGCCAGGGGGTACCCCCTGGGATTCGGCCGAATTCCCTGGTTCGGCCGAACCACAAGATCCACCGCCCTTTGCTCCTATGGCTCAGATTCTCTCCCTGGAGTCGGTTTCGTGCTGGGGTCGGTTCGGCCAAAGGCCTTGGTTCAGCTGAATTGGGCCTGGCCCATGGCCGGCCTACCCAGCACCGCCTCTGGTCATGGACCAACTTGGGCTGGTTTCTGGTGATGTACTTCGTGTTGGATTGGCCCAAGGAAGAGATGGCGGTCGTCCACGTGTCATGCGTCATCATTGCTTGGACATCGTTGGCGTGGACGACTCTCGATTGCGCTTCACGTCGTGTATGGCTAAGGGGGTTAACCGGCCGAAAGGAGTCGTTCGACCGATTTGGTCGATTCCGCCCCCTATAGCACGTATTTCTCGTTATTGCACATGCACAAGTGAAATACACCAAAACTCGCGAAACTTTATTAGAAATAAACCTAAGTGCATGGATGTTGCATATAACCTCATTTATTCCCGACTATTGGTGGTCGAAAATGGGTTATAACGACCACCAACAACAATTGTCACAAATTCCATGATGGGAAACCACACATTGTAGAGATGTCAGTGGGGAAGGAAACAATCGGAGTGTTTTAAGCATTACTCTTTGGTTCTTCCTAAGGAAAGACAAGTTCCAAGAAGAAACAGACCGCAAACACGTGGTTGGACGAGATTAGTAAAAAGAACTACACACTGTTCATTATTCCATGTATTAGGCAGTAAACTCATACAAGTAGATGTTGATTCATCACACACATGTACATATGTGAATCAACCATGCAACAAACTCTAGGGACACTAGATAGCTTGAATGCACGGTGATCGATATTACACTCGCTTGCATTATTTGATTGATAGTCGCCTTAAATATACTAAGGCAGAACACAAAGCCAATCATGTAAGGAAGGCTAGCCGAGGTACGGCGCTGGGGAAACCACTTTTTGCTGATCATTGTTGTAGATGATGACACATAACCTTCCTGGTGTTGCTGGCGATAACCGCTGGTTTTGAGGGAGTACCCGGACTTCTCTTATATCAGGCCGGGCGGCTCTAATAACACGAATGGCATCAGCAACAGGCTGGTTAATCAAATTTGGCCACGACTGAACTCTGCCAGGCATGTTGATGACAATCACGTACTATACCCTTCCCTTGCTTTTGTATCTGTAAATTTTCATAATCATTAATAAATGAACAACACAAAGATAATCAACACGAACATAATATTTGGCCATCTATATAACACCCCGATACATTCAATCAGCGTGACAATTAGTTGGAGGACATGGTCCCAGCCTCTGCAAATGCTATAATCGATAGCATTTTCTCCTAGTCGTGCAACATCCACAATCACTCCACCAAAATCAATTTAGCGATGTTGATGATAGCAATGCTGCATCCTCTTTGGAATCAATTAAAGAAAATATCTTAGTATAGCCATACTTCGGATAATCGGTGTTCTCACACGGGATTATCAATTTTTCAGCTCCTTGTTCCTAGACAGAGACAGCTTAATGCCCATTTGTTTACATGCACACGTTCACTAGTACTACATAAGTATGGACAAACATGTATGGGAACGACCTGTCACTTCAGCATAAATATGTTCTGTGAGCAAGCATGCATGAATGTTTGAGAGAGATTATAGTTCAACTTGGCTGTTGCATGGACCAGGGCCGGTCCTGACTTTTCAGGGGCCCAGGGCGAACCAAAATATTGAGGCCCCTTAATATAAAGATAAAATAATACTCGGATATAAAAAAGAAATATTCGTATCGAACTAAAACAAGTTTCGTCAATATTTTTTATACAAAATTATTGATGCTGTGTTCAATATCAATCTCGTCCAACATTTTATTATTAATGCAAAAACTATATTACTAAGGAACCAGTGCAAAGCTACAAAAGAATCTGATGAATTTAATCGAAATCTTACCATAGAAGACGACAAAATCCTAATAATACATATCCCTAACCAATACCTAATAAATTTATTTTAATGGCTAGTTATACTAAATGAATACGCAATATTCATATTCATAAATCAAACATTCAATATTTGTAACCTAACGTCTTCCACTCCGATAATATCAAAAAACGCTGATAGAAACTACAGCGGGATACTAGTGGCGGTCAAAGGACTCATTACGTGCTCCAAAGAGTTAAGATCCTAATATGGACCAACCATGCATCAGTTACCACGATGCCACGATGGTAATCAACGCTCACCCGGCCAGTTACCACGGGATTCGCTCGCCATATCAGACAGACAGGTAGTTGAGCTCTCGCCTCTCGGCGGCGCGACCGTGCGAGCGGCCTGGCGGCCACGTCTCACGCAGAGTTGAGAGGAGACGAACAGGCCCACGTACCGGAAAATCGAAGATCAGAAGATGCAACAGATCAACGAGGACTCACAGAAGCGGCAGCTGTTAGATTATACGTAAGCTGATACATGCCGTCCTTTGCCACGTGAGTACTCCGTATACTATATACACGTAAGTACGTTGTAAGTACATAGGGAGGGGCCCCTAGCGATCGGGGGCCCTGGACGGCCGCCCCGCTCGCCCCCCTCAGGGTCGGGCCTGGCATGGACTGTCTGTCAAGACCCTGCATCTGCGAATGCACACGTGCGTTTGTAGTGCCTCTTGTTGCGACTACCGATACATTTATTTTACAGGAGCAATTATCCAACAAACGTAGAAAATCCCTTACCCAGCACTTAGTAAGAAGCGATTGGTTTTGATATGCCACTTATAGAGGTATCGTCACCGCGAGAATTACATTTAAATTATTCCATCAGTATTGGTTCTGATAATATGCGCGAGGTAATGTCAGGTAGCAATGCCGGTTCTGTTTAGAATGATCAAAGCTTTATTGCTCCTGATCGAAGGCTCGTTAATTATATATCGCGCGAGATTTGCTTCTTTCTTTTGTGCAATAAAATATAGCTCCCAAAGTTTAATAAATTTGCATGCCAACCATGTCAAGAATTGAGTATGAGACCAGTATGCTCGATTTATGCGCAAGTGCAACGCCCTAAGCCTCCGAAGCCCTCCCAGTATTTACGTGTCAAACATATTAATATTTTCAAGCTATACAAATGGAATGACGCCTTCATTTGGTAATGCAAATTACTATTTTAATCCTAGATGCCAGAGAAGTAAATATTCATGGTTATTTAATCTACGGGGGGCATTCGCATCATCACACGTAATCTGTATCAGTAGTCGGTCATTCCTTTATGCCTAGACAATGTAATGCAGTGACCTATTAGTAATGGTTGGTCTTCCTTAATTTTTTACTATCCATGCTATAGCATGTACATCTCATTTATTAGTCTAACGTCTTTCCTACGGTCATCAAAGGTAGATCTATAGGAAAAGGAGTTGTTTCATGGGTGTGCAACAACAATTGTCACAAATTCAATGATGGGGAACCACACATTGTAGAGATGTCAGTGGGGAAGGAAACAATTGGAGTGTTTTAAGCACTACTCTTTGGTTCTTCCTAAGGAAAGACAAGTTCCAAGAAGAAACGGACTGCAAACACGTGATTGGACGAGATTAGTAAAAAGAACAGCACACTGTTCATTATTCCATGTATTAGGTAGTAAACTCATACAAGTAGATGTCGATTCATCACACACACGTACATATGTGAATCAACCGTGCAACAAACTCTAGGGACACTAGATAGCTTGAATGCATGGTGATCGATATTACACTCGCTCGCATTATTTGATTAATAGTCGCCTTAAATATACTAAGGCAGAACACGAAGCCAACCATGTAAGGAAGGCTAGCCGAGGTACGGCGCTGGGGCAACCACTTTGTGTTGATCATTGTTGTAGATGATGACACGTAACCTTCCTGGTGTTGCTGGCGATGGCCGCTGGTTTTGAGGGAGTACCCGGACTTCTCTTATATCAGGCCGGGTGGCTCTAATAACACGAATGGCATCAGCAACAGGCTGGTTAATCAAATTTGGCCACGACTGAACTCTGCCAGGCACGTTGATGACAATCACGTACTATACCCTTCCCTTGCTTTTGAATCTGTAAATTTTCATAATCATTAATAAATGAACAGCACAAAGATAATCAACACGAACATAATATTTGGCCATCTATATAACACCCTGATACATTCAATCAACGTGACAATTAGATGGAGGACATGGTCCCAGCCTCTGCAAATGCTATAATCGATAGCATTTTCTCCTAGTCGTGCAACATCCAGAATCACTCCACCAAAATGTTACTAGGAAAATGTTTATAAGTAACTAGAAGAACAAGTCATGCGAACCTACCGAGAAGAGGGCAGACCTAATTTGATGCTAGACCCAGCAGCCCTTTGTACTTGTGGTGAGGCTGTGATATGTGCCCATATATATATGCACGGACTCTCAATTTATTTATAGCTTGCCACATGATGATGGGAACAATGCACGTATATTTGTTTGCTGTCAATTAAGATATTCTAGCATATGCTGTCATTAATTTAGCGATGCTGATGATAGCAATGCTGCATCCTCTTCGGAACCAATTAAAGAAAACATCTTAGTATAGCCATACTTCAGATAATCGGTGTTCCCACACGGAATTGTCAATTTTTCAGCTCCTTGTTCCTAGACAGAGACAGCTTAATGCCCATTTGATTACATGCACGCGTTCACTAGTACTACAAAAGTATGGACAAACATGTATGGGAACGACCTGCCACTTCAGCATAAATGTGTTCTGTGAGCTAGCATGCATGGATGTTTGAGAGACATCATAGCTCAACTTGGCTGCTGCATGGACTGTCTGTCAAGACCCTGCATCTGCGAATGCACACGTGCGTTTGTAGTGCCTCTTGTTGCGACTACCGATACATTTATTTTACAGGAGCAATTGTCCAACGAACGTAGAAAATCCCTTACCCATTTGCATTACCAAATGAAGGCGTCATTCCATATGTATAGCTAGAAAAATATTAATATGTTTGACACGTAAATACTGGCAGGGCTTCGGAGGGCTAGGGCGTTGCACTTGCGCATAAATCGAGCATACTGGTCCTCATACTCAATTCTTGACATGGTTGGCATGTAAATTTATTAAACTTTGGGAGCTATATTTTATTGCATAAATGAAAGTTGCAAATCTCGCGCGATATATAATTAACGAGCCTTGGACCAGGACTAATAAAGCTTTGATCATTCTAAACAGAACAGGCATTGCTACCTGACATTACCTCGCGCATATTATCAGAACCAATACTGATGGAATAATTTAAATGTAATTCCATAGTGATGATACCTCTATAAGTGGCAGCTAAAACCAACCGCTTCTTACTAAGTGCTGGGTAAGGGATTTTCTACGTTCGTTGGACAATTGCTCCTATAAAATAAATGTATCGGTAGTCGTAACAAGAGGCACTACAAACACACGTGTGCATTCGCAGATGCAGGATCTTGATAGACAATCCATGCAACAGCCAAGTTGAACTATGATCTCTCTGAAACATCCATGCATGCTAGCTTGATTGAATGAATAGTGGAGTTATATAGATGGCCATTTTGCCATTTATATAACACGCCGATATATTCAATCAGCGTGACAATTAGATGGAGGACATGGTCCCAGCCTCTACAAATGCTATAATAGATAGCATTTTCTCCTAGTCGTGCAACATCCAGAATCACTCTACCAAAATGTTACTAGGAAAATGTTTATAAGTAACTAGAAGAACAAATCATGCGAACCTACCGAGAAGATGCGGGGAAGACCTTATTCGAAGCTAGACCCAGCAGCCCTAGTACTTGTGGTGAGGCTGTTATATGTGCCCGTATATATATGCAAGGCTCTCAATTTATAATTTATTGCCACATGATGATGGGAACAATGCACGTATATTTGTTTGGTGTCAATTAAGATATTCTAGCATATGCTGTTCATTAATCTAGCGATGTTGATGATAGCAATGCTGCATCCTCTTTGGAACCAATTAAAGAAAACATCTTAGTATAGCCATACTTCAGATAATCGGTGTTCTCACACGGAATTGTCAATTTTTCAGCTCCTTGTTCCTAGACAGAGACAGCTTAATGCCCATTTGATTACATGCACGCGTTCACTAGTACTACAAAAGTATGGACAAACATGTATGGGAACGACCTGC
>OAMR01000157.1:114797-133994 GCA_900205405.1 Echinochloa crus-galli | reverse complement strand
ACCCTTTGTGATCAAACTGCATATGAGCAACACCATTTTTCCTGTCATGGAATGAGTACTAAGAGGCGCAGGGTTGGCAAATTTGGTGAGCCAGTAGTAGGCGAAGATGGAAAATTTGAATGTCCTATTTGTCAAAAGACCTTTGAAGAGGAATCACAGTACTTCGGTCATGTTGGATCTCATGCAAGGTATCAAGGGTTGACTCCTGAAGCATTCTTTGATAAGGCTACTTCTGGAAGGGTAATTAATGATTCATTGGCAGAAGTTTCATTTAGCCTTCAGGAGTTGACTGAATCATCTGGACAGAACAACAAAGTTTCTGATGGTGGAGCAGGCTTCCAGCATCTCAATCATTCAAATGAACACGGTGACAATAACTCTACCGAGCTTTTTAGTGCAAATTGTTCAGGCAATTTCATGGGGCCAAATAATGCTCAGAGGAGACCTGAAGAGGTTCAACCCATTACAGATGTTCCTAATATATTTAGGTATCCAAGTGGTACAAGACATGCTGATGCAACAGTTCCAAAAGGAGCTTTAAACACCAGTCATCAATCTGTTAGCAACACTAATGGCTTTGCTGGAGTAACTATTTTTAATGGTCAGATGGGAAGTAACCATGTTGCCAGACCGGCCTTTGGAACAGCCAATCATGGCATGGCTGCTCCAAAGCATGGTGATAACACTGTGAAAGCAAGAGATGTCAACCTCAATTCATCTCTGGATACGATATCTTTTCCTATTGCTAGTGCAAATAATGAAACATCAGCTGCACTTAACAAAGTTAGTCAGTCATCTTATACTGCAAAATGTTTTGGTGGCAGTTTTAACAATGATACCACAGTGTATCAGACAAATTTGGGCACACGACTTGTCTATCCTGTGGCAACTAAGGCTGATTGTCTGGGTTCCCGTTCAGTGCAATCAAAAAACAGTGGTAAGGAACATACACCCGGTGCCAAGGAACAGATGGATAATGTGAAAAACAGAACAAGTAAAGAAGCTGGATTTGGTACTGAAGCTTACAATGGTGGTATCACTGAAAGCAGTTTTTCCCAATTCAGTAACAGCTTTGCTCACATAAAGTCCAATTCTTCTAGCCATTGTTCACTACCAGAATCAAACACTTTGGTAGCTGGTAACTTTATCAAGGGAAGTGGAAGTGATGCCAACTGCATGAAAGGCTCTTTGGCTAATAGAGGTGATGCCAACTTCACAAAGGGTTCACTTGTCAATAGACCCATCGTCAATAACAATGAACCAAATGTACCTATGCTTGAGGTGATGGGAAAGTCAAATAGCGGGATGCAAAACCGCTATAATGATCGTGTTCCTGGTTCTGACCCTCATACTGTATCTAGAACTAGCCGGAATGTCAGTGGTATTATGTCTGCGCAGGCCAATTTTGGTAGCATGTCCTCTGCGCTTAATTCTGTTGGCGATGTTCCAGTGACCAGAGCAACCCAAGATCAGGTAAACTTGACTGGATGTCTTGGGCTCTTGGCTTTCTTAACTTTTGCGCTCTTTAACTGCCACAGAAGTAAATATTCATTTATTTAATCTACAGGGGACATCTATATCAGTAGTCGGTCATTCTATTAAGCCTAAACAATGTAATGCAGTGACCTTTTAGTAATGGTTGGTTGTCCTTAATTTTTTACTAGCCATGCTATAGCATGTTCATCTCATTTATTAGTCTTACGTCTTTCCTACGGTCGTCGAAGGTAACAAATTTGAGGGTGGATCTATAGGAAAATGAGTTGTTTCATGGATGTGCCACAACAATTATCACAAATTCCATGATCGGGGACCGCACATCGTAGAGATGTGAGTGGGGAAGGAAACAATTGGAGTGTTTTAAGCACTACCCTTGGGTTCTTCTCAACGAAAGACAAGTTGCAAGAAAAAATGGACACTACAGACACATGATTGGACGAGATTAGTAAAAAGAACAGCACACTGCTCATTATTCCATGTATTAAGTAGTAAACTCATACAAGTAGATGTAGCTTCATCACACACACGTACATATGTGAATCAACCGTGTAACCAACTCTAGGGACACTAGATAGCTTGAATGCATGGTGATCGATATTACACTCGCTCGCATTATTTAGTTGATAGCTGCCTTAAATATACTAAGGCAGAACACAAAGCCAACCATGTAAGGAAGGCTAGCCGAGGTACGGCGCTGGGGCAACCACTTTTTGCTGATCATTGTTGTAGATGATGACACGTAACCTTCCTGGTGTTGCTGGCGATGGCCGCTGGTTTTGAGGGAGTACCCGGACTTCTCTTATATCAGGCCGGGCGGCTCTAATAACACGAATAGCATCAGCAACAGGCTGGTTAATCAAATTTGGCCACGACTGAACTCTGCCAGGCATGTTGATGACAATCACGTACTATACCCTTCGCTTGCTTTTGAATCTGTAAATGTTTATAATCACTAATAAATGAACGACACAAAGATAATCAACACGAACATAATATGTGGCCATCTATATAACACCCCGACATTCAATCAGCGTGACAATTAGATGGAGTACATGGTCCCAGCCTCTGCAATTGCTATAATCAATAGCATTTTGTACTAGTCGTGCAACCAATAATCACTCCACCAAAATGTTACTAGGAAAATGTTTATAAGTAACTAGAAGAACAAATCATGCGAACCTACCGAGAAGATGCCGGGAAGACCTTATTTGAAGCTAGACCCAGCAGCCCTAGTACTTGTGGTGAGGCTGTTATATGTCCCGTATATATATGCAAGGACTCTCCAATTTATAATTGATTGCCACATGATGATGGGAACAATGCACGTATATTTGTTTGGTGTCAATTAAGATATTCTAGCATATGCTGTTCATTAATCTAGCGATGTTGATGATAGCAATGCTGCATCCTCTTTGGAACCAATTAAAGAAAACATCTTAGTATAGCCATACTTCAGATAATCGGTGTTTTCCCACGGAATTGTCACTTTTTCAGCTCCTTGTTCCTAGACAGAGTTAGCTTAATGTCCATTTGTTTAATGCACGCCTTCACTAGTACTACATAAGTATGCACAAACATGTATGCGAACGACCTGTGACTTCAGCATAAATGTGTTCTGTGAGTTTGCATGCATGGATGTTTGAGAGACATCATAGTTCAACTTGGCTGTTGCATGGACTGTCTGTCAAGACCCTGCATCAGCGAATGCACACGTGCGTTTGTAGTGCCTCTTGTTGCAACTACCGATACATTTATTTTACAGGAGCAATTGTCCAACGAACGTAGAAAATCCCTTACCCAGCACTTAGTAAGAAGCGATTGGTTTTGAGCTTCCACTTATAGAGGTATCATCACCGTGGAATTACATTTAAATTATTCCATCAGTATTGGTTCTGATAATATGCGCGAGGTAATGTCAGGTAGCAATGCCGGTTCTGTTTAGAATGATCAAAGCTTTATTACTCCTGATCGAAGGCTCGTTAATTATATATCGCGCGAGATTTGCTTCTTTCTTTTCTGCAATAAAATATAGCTCCCAAAGTTTAATAAATTTGCATGCCAACCATGTCAAGAATTCAGTATGAGGACCGGTATGCTCGATTTATGCGCAAGTGCAACGCCCTAAGCCTCCGAAGCCCTCCCAGTATTTACGTGTCAAACATATTAATATTTTCAAGCTATACATATGGAATGACGCCTTCATTTGGTAATGCAAATTACTATTTTAATCCTAGATGCCACGGAAGTAAATATTCATGGTTATTTAATCTACAGGGGGCATTCGCATCGTCACACGTAATCTGTATCAGTTGTCGGTCATTCAATTATGCCTAAACAATGTAATGTAGTGACAATAAGTAATGGTTGGTCTTCCTTAATTTTTTACTATCCATGCTATAGCATGTACATCTCATTTATTAGTCTAACGTCTTTCCTACGGTCGTCAAAGGTAGATCTATAGGAAAAGGAGTTGTTTCATGGGTGTGCAACAACAATTGTCACAAATTTAATGATGGGGAACCACACATTGTAGAGATGTCAGGGGGGAAGGAAACAATTGGAGTGTTTTAAGCACTACTCTTTGGTTCTTCCTAAGGAAAGACAAGTTCCAAGAAGAAACGGACTGCAAACACGTGATTGGACGAGATTAGTAAAAAGAACAGCACACTGTTCATTATTCCATGTATTAGGTAGTAAGCTCATATAAGTAGATGTCGATTCATCACACACACGTACATATGTGAATCAACCGTGCAACAAACTCTAGGGACACTAGATAGCTTGAATGCATGGTGATCGATATTACACTCGCTCGCATTATTTGATTGATAAAATATTCAAGGAATATAAACTTGGGTTTCCTATGTGCGCAAGAATATAAGCTAGGATTATGATGAGGTTATGGTCTTGGACAGGAAGGCGCACTATGTGTTTGATGAAATGCCAAAGAGGCATTTCACTACCAGAATCATGCACATTGGCACCGGGTGGGAAACCCCCTTTAGCACCGGGTCGTAACCCGACCCGGTGCGAAAGGGTCTTTAGCACCGGGTCGTAACCCGACCCGGTGCGAAAGGGTCTTTAGCACCGGGTCGTAACCCGACCCGGTGCGAAAGGGTCTTTAGCACCGGGTCGTAACCCGACCCGGTGCGAAAGGGTCTTTAGCACCGGGTCGTAACCCGACCCGGTGCGAAAGGGTCTTTAGCACCGGGTCGTAACACGACCCGGTGCTAAAGGGGGTTTCCCACCCGGTGCTAACGTCACATTAGCACCGGATCTTGAGTGCACCGAGGCATATGAGGGGTGCGGATGTGAGTTATTCTTGTAGTGTTTGCCTCACTGCCGTGCAACGCAAGGGAGGCTACTTAGCTTGACGAGGCTTGGCCAAGACAGCAGGGCAGCAGATTTTGAACGTGCACGGGGTAATGGCACATCCGTGGCAAGCGCACGGACTCATGGCAGTCCGGGCCCGTGGCATGCACGGCGGCAAGGTTGTGCGCACGGGGATTGGTTCGCGGGCAGCAACTGGGCAATGAGGGGCGTACGGTTCACGGCAGCAAGGCTGTGGCACACGAATGCGCACGGCGTCACGGAATGTTGTGGCAAGGCAAAAGCGAGCAACGCACGGCGTCGTGCCATCGCACGGCGTCGCAGCGACGGCGACGGCTTAGCGAAATGTGGAAGTTGGCACATGCGCAGGGTCAGGTAGGGCTAGGGTTGTTCAGGGTTGCTTGGATGCTGGCCACGTGCACGGACGTCGAGGTGCCGACGCGCGTGTGCGGCCGCAATGCAAAAGGGCACCGCAGCAGGGACCGGATGCGTGCGCTAGTGCGGCAAAAATCGAGGGCGCAAGGGGTGTGCGGGGTCCAGTGTGGTAGCGCATGCACTGAGCAAGGTAGGATGGCTTGGCCGCTGCGTTTTCTTTCACTTGCTCGAGAAGATCAGGGCGGCGGGGTGCTGAGATGGAAAGGACAAGAGGGCCTAGTTTAGATCTCAAAAGCAACTTCCAAATTTACTATGCAAAAAGAAGATTCTACACCACATAAAAGTGTACATGCATGGGGTACTAAATGTAGATAAAAACAAAAACTAATTGCACAGTTTTGTTGCGCTCTGCGAGACGAATATTTTGAGCCTAATTAATCAATTTTTGGACATTTTTTCACAAATTGTTGACACGAAAACGCGCCGACACACTTGAGATCGCACCAAAACAAAGCAAGGCCGTCACCACGGCCAACACCCGAACTCCCCGGGCAAACCGGTCTGACCGCTTTTAGACAGGAGCTCGTGAAGACCTAGAAACTCGGGCTCGGGAGGGACACCGTCGGAGCTCAAGAAATCTAGGGTTGCTCTAGGATCGACACGCCACCTAGAACGCCTTTGTACGTCGCGGAGACGAGCAAAGAACAGCAATTAGGGTTTGGAAAAGTGTAGGGTTTGAGAGATAAAAGTAAAGGACAAATATTGATTGATTCGATTGGAATAACCTCAATCGGCCTTAGCCTTCATATATATAGGCCGGGGAAGTCGTACCCCTATCCAAATAGGTTACAATATAGGACAAAACTCGGAATCCTAAACCTACTCGAATTACATCCCTCGGCGGCTGCCAATTTTGACCATCAACACATGCCCCCCTGTCTTTTTAGTGAGCTTGCAAACTAAAAAGAATGAATGTAGACAATTACAACTCAGCAGTCAAAATTTATACTAAGGACGATATCAAAAATCTATCGGCCACATTTAATCTTTATGCATCTTGCCACACGCTTGGGTAATATTTCTTCAAATATCTTCCGTTGATAGCTTTAGGTAAATGATCCCCTTGCAATGTCTCTAGCATATAAGAATTCCCAAAGATAACTTTGACAACTGTATACGGTCCTTCCCAACTTGGCGACCATTTACCGAACTTGTTGCTCTTCGCTCCAATAGGCAGAATTGTCTTCCAAACAAGCTCTCCAATCTGAAAATATTTCCCTCGCACCTTCTTATTGTAAGCTCTAGCAACCCGAAGCTTATCTTTCTCAATCTCCTTCAAAGCTTTCAACCTCTTGTCGGTGACCTCATAAACATTATCCATCATCAAGTCATGATAATCAATAGCATCAAGGTCATTTTGTTTAGCCAATCTATAAGCGTCCAGATTCACCTCAACAGGTAAAACGGCCTCTTGACCATATACAAGCTCAAAAGGAGTAACCTTAGTAGCACCATGTCTAGATATACACTTCATAATGCTTCGGATGTGTCATAATGCTTCGGATAACACTTCATGCCATCTCTTAGGATTTTCCTCTATCTTTTTCTTGATTAATTTGATCAAAATTTTATTATTTGACTCGGCTTGACCATTAGCCTGAGCATAGATGAATTGAGCAATTTTATTCTATAGGATTCGGCAAATTCATGTACTTCTTTAGACATAAACGAAGTACCTTGATCTGTAGTTAAGATTTGAGGAATACCGAATCTATGAATAATATTCTGCGTAATGAACTCAATTACCTCTCTATGTGTCATATTCTTCAATGGAATCGCTTCGGTCCACTTAGTAAAATAATCCGTAGCAACCAACACGAAACGATGTCCCTTTGATGATGGAGGATTAATTTGCCCAATAAAATCCTACCCCCAACCTCGGAACGGCCATGGCTTGATAATAGGATGCATCAATGCAGCAGGTACCAATTGTAAATCTCTAAATTTCTGACATTCTTCACACCCTTTATAATATTTAAAACAATCTGCCATCATAGTAGGCCAATAAAAACCGGCTCGTCTAAGTAACCACTTCATCTTGGGAGCCGATTGATGTGTACCACAAATACCTTCATGAACCTCTCCCATGGCAACTTTGGCCTGATCCGAGTTCAAACACTTCAAAAGCAAATCTTCGGCGGTTCGACGATAAAGCTCATCGTCAAGCAACACGTATTTAAATGATAATCGTCGAATATTTCTTGTTGCACCACAACCAGGATCTTTTAAATAAGTAATAATAGGCACTCTCCAATCCTGATCCTCGACCTTGGAATTATTAGCATCATCCAAGGCGTTTTGGCCGCTGTCAGCAGACAAAGCGGTCAGACCGGTTTCCAAACCGGTCAGACCGGTTCTGGCGGTCAGACCGGTTTGCGAAACCGGTTGGACCGGTTCGTCCAGAACCTGAACCTCGGCTTTTGATTGCATCGGTTTTGAAGATAGAAATATTTCTTTGCAACAATATAACCAGATGTTTTCTGAGCCAGAGTATTAGCCTTGTCATTTTCTTCTCTTGGAATGTGTTTGATTGTAAATTCATCAAAAGAAGCTATGATATCAAGGCACCTATCAAGATATGCATTTAGCAAACCATTATAACATTGGCATACCTTGGATACTTGCTGTACCACCAGTACTGAATCACCAAAAGCCTCAACATCCTTAATTCCCATGTCTTGCAAAAATTCCAATCCAAATAGAAGGGCTTCATATTCAACTTGATTATTGGTGCGCTTTTCCTCTAACCGGTTTGAAAACTCAAAAACGGCAATACTTGGAGAAACCAAAACAGCACCAATTCGTTGTCCATCATTGCAAACCGATCCATCAAAGTATAATTTCCATGGCGTACAAGCAACATAACCGACGTCGAATTCACAAGTATTATTAATCCGATGTTCAACAATAAAATCAGCTACAATTTGGCCTCTCATAGATTTTAAAGGTTCACAAGCCAAATCATACTCAACTAAAGCATAAGCCCATTTACCGATTCTACCACTTAAAATCGGTTTTTGTAACATATGTTTGATTACATCGGTTTGACATAACACGATGCAAATACTAGATAATAAATAATGCCTCAACTGAGTACAAGCATTATATAATGATAAACATAACTTTTCAATGAAAGTATTCCTCGTTTCCGCATCAATGAGTCGTCGGCTTATATAAGCAATAACATATTCCTTAGCATCGATTTCTTGGGTCAAAACAGCTCCAATCACTCTTTCTTCAGCTGCCACATAAAGTCTAAACGGAACCCCTCTCTTAGCCGCCCTAAGCACCGGCGGTGAAGATAAGTACTCTTTGATCTTCTCAAAAGCTTCTTGTTGTTTGCCCCCCCAAGTAAAATCAACTTCATCTTTTAACCGAAGAATAGGAGTAAAAGCATCAACCTTCCCAGACAAGTTAATTATAAACCTTCACAAAAAATTCACCTTGCCTAGAAACTTCTGCAAATCCTTCTTGCAAGTAGGAGCTTCGACTTTCTTCATTGCATCAATTCTCTTAGGATCAACTTCTATGCCATTCTCGTGAATAATAAACCCAAGAAACTTTCCAGCCGAAACACCAAAAGCACATAAGTGGATTCATCTTCAAACCATACTGCCGCATCCTCTCGAGAGCAAGTTTTAAATCGGCTAAATGATGATCCAAGCCATCCGATTTAACTACAACATCATCAATATATACTTCCACAATAACACCAAGTAAATCATGAAAGATCAAATTCATAGCTCTTTGATAAGTTGCGCTAGCATTCTTTAATCCAAAAGTCATAACCACCCACACAAACAAACCAATAAATCCCGGACATTGAAAGGCTATAAATATTTGATTATATCCGGCATTACCATCAAGAAAACTAACAACATGATGTCCGGATGCTTCATTAATCAAAACATCAGCTATAGGTATAGGATATGAATCTTTTGAAGTGGCTTTATTAAGATCTCTAAAATCAATGCAAACTCTAAGTTTTCCCGAATCTTTCTTTTCGAAAGGAACAATATTAGAAATGCACTCCGCATAACGACAAGTCCGAATAAAACCAGCATCTAATAATCGATTAACTTCTTCTTTTATTTGGTCATAAATAGCGGGATTAAAACGTCTAGTCGATTGCTTAAAAGGTCTAAAACCGGCTTTTATTGGTAAACGATGCTCAACTAAATCACGACTCAAACCGCGCATCTCACGGTATTCCCATGCAAAACAATCGACATACTCCTTCAACAAATTTATTAATTCGGCTTTATATTCAGCCGATAAATTTTTATTTACAAAAGTTGGCCTAGGAATAGTACCATCACCAATATCTATTTTTTCTAAAGGGTCGGCTGATGTAAAATCTGGACCCATTTTATCCATATCTCCCATATCTTCAATGGCTTCAAACATAGCTCCTGATTTCTCCCGAAAATGATCAATTCGTTCTTGAAGGCACTGTCCAGACGTAAACCGGTCTGACAGGTTTTCAAAAGCGGTCTGACCGGTTTCCAAAAGCGGTCTGACCGGTTTGGCTCGGTTGGTCTAGTTTAGGCCTAAACCGGTCTGACCGGTTTCCAGAAGTGGTCTGACCGATTTGTCTCTGTTGATTTGTTTGCTCCATTAATTACAGCAAGTAATTCAAACGATTCTCCATCGTCTTTAATGTAGCAGGAACGAAATCATCCTTGGTGCAACTAATCAACTCATAGTCGGTCAAATCTAAACCCGACAAACACTTAATATTATCATTTGCACTAATAGAATTGGAATCGGCTATTGCAACGAAGGAAGAAGTATCACCATGTACAACTTCAACTTCATCGCCGATCCACTGAATGAGATATTGATGCAAGGTAGAAGGTACGCATTGATTTGCATGAATCTAATCATGCCCAAGAATCAAACTGAAGTTACATTGCACTTCCGAGACGAAGAAAGCTGTAGCAACGGTCTTGCTTCCAATGGTCAACTCCATAGAAGCCACACCTTTGGCACCAATAGGATTACCGCCACCAACTCCACTGACCGTCATGTTCGTCTTGATCAGTTCTTCGTCTTTTCCACCAATCTTCTTGAAGAGAGAATAGGGCATAAGATTTACAATAGCCCCACCATCAACCAGCATTCGTGAGATTGGCTTCCCATTGATATGTCCTCTCATGTAAAGAGCCTTCAAGTGATTTTCTGATTCTTGTGGCTTCTGAAACATAGCATCACGAGGCCCAAGCTGAAGATGAGATATTTCCTCCTCCGGCACCACAAAGTAATCCGATGATAAATAGACAACATTAACTTCCATGTTGCCATGCTCTGGAGAAGCTTCAAAATCAACCATCTCTTCATCTTGAACCATTGGAGGAGTTTCTGGAGTAGCATCTCCACTTATCACGGGAACAGATTTGTCCACTGCTTCTGACTCCAAACCAGTCTGCCGGTTCCAAAAACCGGTCCAACCGCTTCTATGACAGATTGACCCAAACCGGTATGACCGGATTCCGAAACCGGTCTGACCGGTTGTGCCGCTGGTTGCACAACTGACTTGATCTGTCATGCTTTCTTCTGAGGAATCATTGGTCTATATCTGTTGAATTGTTCATCCCTCAGCTTCTCTGCTTCTTGTTCCCTTTTCTCTTTGTTTCGCAAGCACTGCAACTTTCTCTTCTGTGTATGAGTCAAACCAGAAGGACACCACCTTGGTTGAAACACTTTCTTCACAGCCTTGCTACTACTAGCTTCATGATCATTTGCCATGACAGGTTTCTTAATAGCCAAATCTCCAATAACTATCGGTTTTTGTTCAAACCTTGTATAGCCACCGGAACTTCACCAATTGTAACAAACCCATCACTTTTGACTTGCTTTGAGTCCACTGTAAGCTTCACTTCCTCCTTCTCATTGACACGATATTCTTGCTTAGGAGGAACATATTGCTTTCGTTCAGACCAAAACCGGTCTAACCGGTTCGAAACTGGTCTGACCGCTTTGTCAGGTGGCACCGGACCTGATTGGTATGAGCCTAATCGGTCATGCACTGAAATTCTAGGACTATTGCTCATATAGTCTTGAGGTGGTTGTGGCATATGAAAACACTGCATCCACATTCCTTGTTCCTATGTTGGATATCGAGAATTTGACGCCGGAGGTACCAATGGCATAGTAGCATACATCTTCTATGGTGGATACACAGCAACAACATCACCACGGCGTCTGTTATTTTTTGAATGATCATTTCCACGCATTGGTGACCTTTATCTCTTTTTTACCGGCCGATCAACTTGAGCGGCCTTTGTATACTTGTTCAAGAGCTGATTGAAGGTAGGTCCCTTTTTCAGAACTGTACATTTGAGTTTAGGCTCATTAACTTTCCAAGTACCCACTTCCGGGCGTATAGGCTTGAAAGTTCTAGGTCGGTCCTGGGGCAAACCGGTCAAACCGGTCTGACCGGTTTCGCCTGATCAGCGGACCGATTCTCTGTTGGTGAACTTTCTTGCCCCACGGGCCTTGATGAGTTAATAGTAATCTTCAGAGACTCTTTACCATCCAGAGTCTTTCCAAGTATCACTTTTCTGACCGGATTTTGATCATCAACCTTTTCCTGCCTTGGCTCTGCAACTATCACATTCTTCCCCTTAGCTCCTTCGGCTTGTTCCGGCCGAATCAGCACTTTAGTATTCAGATCAAGGGTATGAACAGGAAAGGGAGACTTGTCAACTTGCATCTCAGCTAGTACCAATCGACCTTCATTAATAGCCGATTGTACCTGTCGTCGGAAAGCATTGCAATCATTAGTAGCATGTGAAAAAGAATTATGCCACTTACAATATGCATGATTTTTTAATTGATCAGCTGGTGAGATTGCATGAGAAAGTTTAAGGAAACCATTCTTAAGCAATTCATCAAAAACACGATCACACTTGGCAACATCAAAAGTAAATTTAATTTCTTCTCGCCGATTTTTCTTAACCGGCTTCAACGAAGCACAAGAACAAGGCTTAGCTTTTGATGGCCAAACAAACTCAATAGCATAGACTTCATTATCCTCATCATCCGAACTATCAGAATCATTATCAACCATATGAACATTAGAACGATGAGGCTTAGCATTTTCTTTAACATGTTTTAACTTTAATTCTAGACTCATGACCTTCATTTGCAAGTGATTAATAGAAGAAAATCAAAACCTTCTAATTTCTCTTTCAAATAAGATCGCAAGCCGCAAAAGCTAAATCTGCTAAATCTTTTTCAGAAATTGACAAATTAAAACATCTATTTTTTGTATCCTTAAATCTTCTGAAATAATTTATGACCGATTCCTCTCGGTTTTTTCTAATAGATGTTAAATCAGTCAATTTAGTTTCATTTTCTCCGCTAAAGAAGTGATCATGAAATTTATGCTCCAATTGAGACCAACATTGAATAGAATTAGGAGCAAGCGAAGAAAACCAAGAGAAAGCAGTTCCAGTCAATGTTAATGAAAACAAACGAACGCGCAATGGCTCATAAAAAGCTGTTTCTCCTAACTGTAAAACATATTGACTAACATGCTCCCAAGTAGTACGATTATCTTCACCATTGAATTTAACAAACTCAGGAACACGCCAACCATTAGGATATGTAACTAGATCAAATTCAGGAGGATATGGTTTTTGATATAAACGTGAACTACT
Organism: Echinochloa crus-galli; assembly: GCA_900205405.1. Lineage (NCBI taxonomy): Eukaryota > Viridiplantae > Streptophyta > Magnoliopsida > Poales > Poaceae > Echinochloa > Echinochloa crus-galli. Next base: position 121,068 of record OAMR01000157.1, on the reverse strand, counting down.
CATATCAATCCCAAGCTTTGTTCTAATTGTATTAGCCAGATCTTCTTTGAACTTAGAAAAGTCGGCTTGATAATTACTACTGGTTGTATTTGGCATATAACGAGGCATATTATGCACCATATTTTGAGAAACATTCGGAATCAGTCCACAAGAAACACCGGATCCCGAAGGTGCACTTCCTAAAACCGTAGTACGAGGGGGTGTAAAAACAGGAACAGAGGCAACTGTATTAGATAAAACCATTGCGTTTGTTGCACCTACACCCATGGAACCGGTCTGTCCAACTGGATTGGGCAAACCGGTCTGACCGGTTTGGAAAATCGGTCTGACCGGTTCGTGGACCGAACCAGGATGAGGTGGCTGCCCCGGATAAAAATTCGCCGGCATGCCCAAATTAGGATCTATAATGTTTTCTGGTATGCCTGACGCACTAGGATCTAAAGTATTTTTACCTTTTTTAAACGCATCAATATCGCTAACCATATTAACAATTAACTCACTAGTAACAGTTTGTGCAGCATGCAATTTTTCATCCATCATACGAGTTATTTGTTGCATTAAATCAGAGGGTTCGCCAGTTACCTTAAGAAGTTCCTCAACTTGATCGTTAGCCAACTTAAAAGCGGGCATAACGAATTCTTCAACTCTCTTGACGAAGCCTCCATGATCCTTCTTGAAGCCCTTCAAGAATTGTGCTTTGAAGTGCTCTTCAGCAATCAGGTACCGCTTCCGCTCTTCGTCTGTGAGCTCTTCCATCGTTGCGGTGATGATGTTTCCCTTGTCAAGCTCACAGGTGGATCCAGTTATCTACGAGGTAGATTAGATCGGTTTTAAAACCAGATTAATCTTTCCCAGCGGAGTCGCCAAAAAGTATTTTGACACGAAAACGCGCCGACACACTTGAGATCGCACGAAAACGCAGCAAGGTCGTCACCACGGCCAACACCCGAACTCCCCGGGCAAACCGGTCTGACCGCTTTTAGACAGGAGCTCGTGAAGACCTAGAAACTCGGGCTCGGGAGGGACCCCGTCGGAGCTCAAGCAATCTACGGTTGCTCTAGGATCGACATGCCACCTAGAACGCCTTTGTACGTCGCGGAGACGAGCAAAGAACAGCAATTAGAGTTTGGAAAAGTGTAGGGTTTGAGAGATAAAAGTAAAGGACAAATATTGATTGATTCGATTAGAATAACCTCAATCGGCCTTAGCCTTCATATATATAGGTTACAATATGGGGCAAAACTCGGAATCCTAAACCTACTCGAATTACAGAACCAAACCGGTCTGACCGGTTCGGCAAACCGGACAGACCGGTTTCCCTCGGCGGCTGCCAATTTTGACCATCAACACAAATACAAACGAAATACTACAGTGACACAATGATTACGAAGTAATATCAAACTTCCAAATTCGACCTCCCAAATTCAACATTTAGGCCGAGATTGATCGAGATTGATCAAGAGAGCAGGGCATCGAGAGAGAGGCTGCATTCAACACACAGGAGCATGCAAGCGGTGGCAGCTTGCTGGGCCACGACTTGTAGCTGGGCCGGAGTAGAACAACTGGGCTGGACTGCACGCCTGGGAAAATAAAAGAAGCCAAGGAATGTGCTGGATTTTTCCCACGTGAACAGCAGCTTGCAAAGGAGTTTGAGATTAAGCTATTAAATCTTAGCTCATGAAATAAATTGATAGCAATATATTTCATATACTCGATACAAATAAAATAGACTCATTTTTCGGTAACGAATTAATTAGAAATAATCAATTCGAGAAGCAAGAAAATATTTATAATTCAAATGAAGCCCATATAAATTTAATATAAATGAATTAGACTATTTTCCGAAATCAAATCAATTAGCGTGGAATTAATTCGAAGAATCGGAAAATTATGTCATAATTCATTTGATCAATTTCTTGAGCACCATAGGGATTAAGCTGGCTGAAAAGTTAGCAGGCCGAGTTAGTTGGCTAGTTAGCAGGCCGGGTCAGCCGGCTGATTATCGAAATTAGATAGGACAAAGCGGTTAGAGCCCAGTTAGTAGAGAATTATTTGTTAGCTTTAGATTTAATTTGAATTTAGAATTCAAATTAAACCACACACAAAGAAGCAAGAAACCAACTGACTCAAATCACACTAACATTAAATTGTCATTTGCACACAAATCAATTTAATTAAGTTAATTATTAGAAATTTAGAGAAAGCACAAGAAGACAGCCTTATAATTATGAGCAAAGCACATCAATCAAGAAAAATTTTTGAAACCCACATTTTTAACATTTCAGGAAAATCTAGAATGTTACACCGTCAGTATTTACATGTCAAACATATTAATATTTTTCAAATTGTGGAATCACGTCTTCATTTGATAATGCAAATTACTACTGTAATCCTTGACACCACGGAAGTAAACATCCATGGTTACTTAATCTACAGCGACAGTCGCGTCATCACACCTGATCTGAATCAGTAGTCGGCCATTCTATTATGCCTAAGCAATGTAATGCAGTGACCTTATAGTAATGGTTGGTTGTGCTTAATTTTTTACTAGCCATGCTATAGTGTCACACCCGATTTTGTTTAATGCAATCACATGTATGCCAGGATCAGTTAATTCATACATGTGCCGACTTTATTAGTAAATCAATGCTAATGTTATTACATAACGATAGACAACAATACAAAATGACCCGAGGTCTAAAAGAAAAATACATAAATATTTGAAGTCTTCAGCGGAAGGGGTCTCCATCTTCACAGGCAGCTGACCGGGGGCACACCATCCTAGAACGAAGCATCTCGGTTGAAGTCGTCGTTGTCCTCCATGCACTCGTCCCTAGAGTCTGTGGTGGGGATAGCAGGGGGAGAAAGGAGGGGTGAGTACAACGAATTGTACTCCGCAAGTGTAGTAAAAATATGACATGAGGCTATTAGGAGGGTTTTTGGGTTTAACTCGAGCTTAAACAACAAAGTCCTTAATTTTGATCCTAAGTCCTTAGCACCTATTTACTATTTGAAACCACATTCTCCTTGAGAACCCAAACCTTGGAAATCTATCCAAGTTACCGATCATCGGAATTCCATCCGATCCTCCTCGAAAATCCATCCGATCAACCAAAACCTCGGAAATCCATCCCAGCCAACCAACCATCGGAAATCCATCCGATCCACCTCCAACCAACCACCAAGAGCCCCACTAATCACGAAGAAGTCCAGGCTGGTATATCAGTTTTACACTCTGCAGAGGTTGCACACTTTATAGATAAAGCAGCAACAACAACGTTCATTGAGTACATTGGAGGTGAACTGCAGACAGCACACACCAAAAAGAGAGCAGCAGGACAACACCGCACAGGCTGCAACCAGGTAGCTCAATCTACAAGACAACAGCCAACAAGCAGCACCGCTGCAGGCCTACAACCGGCCGAGAGCAACAAAGAACAGAACACAGCACACACACTTCAGGCTGTGAGATTCAGCCTGGAAAGGCACAGAACAGAAAACAACGTGGGTGCTTAGCCAATTCCTGTTGGATCCGTAGGCCTGTGCATCAGCAAAATCTCCCTTGCTCGTAGTCCCAGCGACAGATTGTCAAGGTCTTCCTTGTCAGGCAGGTTACACAGGGAGACATATTTGAAAATTAGCGCAAAAGGTCAACGGGCTTCAGCTGGAAGGCCAGCTCATTCCGTGTGAGCCACAAGGTCCAACATACGGCCCGAGCACTTTGATCAGCAATTTGCGGGAGCGCTTGTTAAAGGAGTTAGACAAATTAAAGAAGTCATCAAGCGAGCAGGGAGCCCTAGCCCACCCACTTACTCCCTCCGTCCCGTGAAGAGTGCAATACTGAGATTCAAAAAAAATCCGATAAAAAATGCAATTCTAGCTGTAACCAACTGTTTATTTCTAAAAATAGATAATTATCTGCATGCAGTAACAACCTCTATGCCAAATTTAGTAGGATTGGGAAGGTTACTAATGTTAGCATGGTCATTTACCAATGTCATTAATCTGTCTGAGAAAAGCTAGAATTGCATTCTTTACGGGACGGAGGGAGTACATCTTTTTTTAGAACGTGCATAGCACGTATTTTATTAAGAATAAGAGAATTACAGCTAAGCAACCTTAGAAGAACCTCTAAAGGCGCGGAGTTACAACCACCACCAACAGCAACAACTCAAGCTAACTAACCACCGAAGTACCAGAAACAAACGACGCGACCAAAGACGACTGAAGCCCTAAGACAAGCCAACACCCACATACATTTTAACTACATTCCAAAGAAAAACCGCTAGGGGACAGAGAAACATGATGTGGTTAGCATTTTCTATAGTGCCACAAAGGCAACACCTCTCATCCGCTACCCATCCTTTTTGCCCCAGCTGATTTGCCGATTGGATCATGCCTCTATTCAGGGTTCCATGTTAAACGGAGCTGGAGCCAGCCCGGCCCCCGCGTCGCCCCACTCGGGCGACACGGGCGGCACCCCGGCCGCCGCCGACCGAGCCCCTCCCTTCCTCCTCATGGCCGCGCCGTCGCTGGAGCCCGCCGCAGGAACGCGATGGCGAGGATGGCGGTGGCGAGGCTCCTCCTCTTTCCCCCGTCTCTTTTCTCCTCCTCGGGGTCCCTGGATCTGGGCGCTACATCGTCGGACGGTGGCCTGCCCGCTGCCGGGGCTCCGGTGGCTGGTCGCGGTGCGGAGGCCTTCGGGGCTGCCTGGGCGGCCGGATCTGGAGGTGACGCCCCCGGATCCGCGATTCCTGGCAGGTGGCCGGGTGCCGGCCGTCGCGGTGGAGGCGGCATGGCCGGCAGGGGCCGCGGCCCTCTGCGGTGGGGGGCGCCCGTTCCCCCGCGGCTACCCGGCCTTCGGGCTGCATAGTTTGAGGGTGGGAGGAGCATTCGCCTACGACTTCATCATGGTCGGTGGTGTTGCCTCCTTCTTCGCGTCGCCAACAAAGCAGTTCCCGTAGCGCTGTCAAGTCGCCGCCGCTGATTTCATGGTTTCTATCTCACTATGTGAGGCACGGTGCCGTCCCATTGATGGGACGACAGAATATTTGGGGCCATCGAGGGCTACAAAACTTCCCGAGGTGTCGAGTGTTGCTTCGCGGGTGTATATGGAATCCAGTGGCAAGCTTCGGCGGCTGCGATGCTGGGCAGTGGATGGAAGCGAGTGAGATTGGTACAGGCGCTCTCGGCTTATTGGGCGGCGATCCTCAAGCGTAAGCTTCGACCCGGTTACTGGGTCGGGCAACGGCGGTTTGCTCTTCCCTCTTAAGAGCGTTGTCTGAAGGGTCTCGTTAGGCGGTGGTTCGTGGAAGCTCTCCTTGGTGAAAACCAAACGCTGGCGACATTACGTCTTTGCCTTCCTGAAGGCGTTGTTTGGAGCTCTTCCTGTAGCTCCGCGGATGGTCGGGTCCGATGAATGTTGCAATGGTCTGGTGGCCTTGTAGTTTGTTCATCAAAAGTAGTCTCTGTCTATCTCTAATGCAAGGTCTAGAGGGTCCTTTTTGGTATCTATTGGATGCTGCTCGTCTTGCGGCGTGTGCCTCATTGTAAACTGGTAATCCCAGTATCTCCTTTTACTTTATCTATAAAGCTGACTTCGGCCTTTAGAGGATGTTCAACGGAGCTGTTTTTATATTGTTCTTATTAGTACAAGGTAGTACACTATGTCAAAACTTGACAAAGGAGACACACTAATAGGCGACGCGGAATTGAGACGCGTCACCAATAAGTTATTGGAGACGTGGATTGACTAGACGCGTCACCAATAAGTCTGTAGAGTCTCCTATGTACCTTAAATAGGCGACACTTCTTAACAACACGCGTCGCCTATAACTGCCTCAGATATAGGAGACGCGTCCACACGAACACGCGTCTCCTATAAATGGGTATATTGGTGACGCGGTTCATTTACCCACGTCACCTTTGTTGAATGAAAGCTAACATCCAGACATCATATTTCAATGAGAAGCAAAATCGGAAGCAACCTGGGCTTGGGCCGCAGCGGACTTTTAGCCGGCCCACGAAGTGGCACCGCGCCGGCGCGCCGCACAAGTGCTAGGGTTAGCACCGGGTCACGCTCTCCCCTCTCTATCCCCTCTCCTCACCCTCCGCCGTCGGCCGCCGCTGCCCCCTCCCTTCCCACTGTCGCCCCACCGCGGCCGCACCGCCCCCTCCCCGGCCCCTCCGCCGCCGCCCCCTCCCCTACGGCCAGCCAGCACGGCGACGAGGCACACGGGCACAACGGCGGCGATGGCCCCGGGGAGAGGGC
>OAMR01000157.1:80050-109673 GCA_900205405.1 Echinochloa crus-galli | reverse complement strand
GGAGGCGCGCTCGGGCAGAGGAGCGGCGGGGCGGGGCAAGCACGCGCTCCACGTCCACATATTTCTCTCCTCCGTCAGCCCCTCTCCCCTCTCTCCGGCGGCAGCGGGCGTCGAGCTCGGCCGGCGAGGGGGCGGGCCCGTGCGGCCACAGCCTTGGCGCGGGCCCCACGGTGCCATAGGAGGTCGGCGGTGCGAAGGACGGCGGGCGGCGAGCACGGCCTGCGCGGCTCGGCGGGGAGCAACGGCCGGCCGGAGGCGGGCCCGCGCACAACGTTTACCGCACGCTTTTCTCTGATTCCGGCTTTCCCGGCTCACCGCAGCGTTTACCGCGTGCCGCTCCGGGTACCGTCCCCCGCTGCAGGCCTGCCATCCCAGCGGCATCTCTTCGATTCGATTTAACGAGACCAGTGCGAGCAGCCTTAGTTTGTCTGCTCCCACCTGTTCCTCGGGCCCCGCGTCCATTGAAGCTCAAGTCCCCCTGGCTTCAATCAATCTCCTCTCCCTGACGAGCGGGTCCCTCCTCCCGCCGGTAGGTCATCCAAACGGTCACCTACTTTACTCCCGCGAAACGGCCGTTTGACCCGCGGGCCCCGCGCTCCCGTCCCGATGCGCCGCTTCCCCCAATCTCCCCGCACGGACGAACGGACGGACGTGGCGCTGGCGCCGCGACAAAAGATCCCCGGAAGACGCCACCACAACGCACGCCAGCCCCACTGCCATGTGGACCCACCCCTGCCATCTGCCCGCCGCCGCGTGCCACGTGGCTCCCCCGCCCCGCCCTGCGAAACCTCGCAACGGCACACACACACACAGTCACACACCGCCCGCTCGCGCTCGGAGAATCCCGTTCACACCAAGCCAACAACATCGCCCACGCAATACGCCCCGCTTACACGCGGGGCCCGGGCCCACAAATCGCCCACCGTGACCCACCTGTCGGGGACGTTGGCCTGGGCCCGTGCCGGTCGCACCTGCCACGGCTGCATCGAGAGCCCAAAAGCCTGGCCCCGCCTGGGCGCTCCCACTCCCTCCACTCACCCCGACGCCCACGCACAGCGGCAGACCGACACGGCATCGGCGCCTGTCCCGTGATCCCCACCACCACCACCCAAACCAAAACCCCCATTCCTTCCCCCAAAACCCCGATCGATCGATCGATCCATCCCCATTCCCCAATCAATGGCCGCCGGAGGCCGCAGCGCGCCGGGCCGGCGGCACCCGTGGCCGCCGCGCCGCGCGGGGGCCCCGCTGGAGCAAGTCCGCTCGCCGGCCGCCCCGCCGGCCGGGGACGGGCCGGTGTCCTCCTCCTCCGCGGGTCCCCGCGCCGCTTCCCCCGGCGCCGAGGTCGAGGTCCGCGTCGACGACGACGGCTTCCACGGCTCCTGGTTCGAGGCCACGGTCGTCGACTTCGCGCCCGCCCGCGGGCCCCGCACCCCGGCGCGCTACACCGTCACGTACGCGCACCTCCTCGACGACGACGGCGGCGGCGTGCTCGCGGAGCCCTTCGCGGTCACCCACGTCCGCCCGCGCCCCCCGCCGTCCGACTCCTCCCCGCCGCGGTTCCGCCCGCACGACATCGTCGAGGCGTTCCACAACGACGGGTGGTGGTCGGGCGTCGTCGTCTCCGCGCCCGACTCCCCCCGGACCCCGGCGCCACCGTCGTCACCGTCGCGTTCCCCATCACCCGCGAGGTGATCCGGTTCCCGCCGCCTCGTCCGCCCGCGCCGCGACTACGTCGACGGGGGCTGGGCCCCCTCGCGGGCCATGGTGGTCCGCCCCAAGCGCGCCATCAAGGTCTACCGGGTCGGGGACAAGGTCGAGGTCGGGAGGGACCGGGATGTGTACGGCTACTCCTGGTTCCCCGCCACGGTCGCCCGGGTCGTCGACGACCTCAGCTACGTCGTCGAGTACTTCGATCTGGAGGAGGAAGGGGACGCCGGGTCGGGGAAGGCCACCGAGTACCTGCATTGGCGATTCATCAGGCCGGCGGTGGAGCATATGCCGCGGGAGAGCGAGTTCCGGCTGGGGCCCGGCGCCGCCGTGGAGTCGTACTGCGATGGGGCGTGGTCGCCTGGGGTGGTGCGCAGGCTCGTCGGGGACGGTGAGTGGGAGGTCAGCATCGTTGGCAAGAAGGCGGAGCTGCTGGTGACCAAGGTCGTCGAATTGCTCAAGCCGCAGTACAAATGGAATGGCAAGCAATGGAAGATTGTCACTGCTAAGGTAATGCAGTGGATCCATTTCCTGTACCTGCCCTTTCTAGATCGTTTGTTGGGATTATCTTGTCTGCTGTTGTAGCCTTCAGAGGCACTGAAATGTTTACTGCATTAGGCCATCTGCATGCATGGATTGTGTTCAATATGACTGTCGCTGACAGACATTGATTTGCTTCTCTTCATGAGTTTATGCTTGGACGTATCTATTGATCGTAATTCATTGTATTTTACTCGGTTTCATCAAACCTTCACCCACTATTGTTGAAATTTGCGGAGCAACTATAGAGTGAGAACACCAATGAACTAATATGTTTGAGGTTTTATTGAATAGGTGCATTTTTAGTTTTGTCCTCTCTAGCTTGCCCAGTGTAAATACTGCTAAAGGCATTTGGGCGATAGGTATGATCAATTAACTATCTGTTACTGTTATGTGCCACGGATTGTGTGGTTAGATATACATTTTCCTTTAATTTGTGCGTTGAACGCGGTTGCAATTTGTTTTCTTCTCATTGATCAAACCATAAGCCAGCTATGGTTTGAATTTTGGAGTTGATCTACTGCTATGGTCTGGTTTCACAAACATATTTGTTGTCAATCTTTCTCTCTCGCAACAAGAGAATTTCTATGGCCACCTCCTAGTTTCTTTTAGATTTATAGGATTATTGTTGTTCCTTGAATCCCACCCATTGGCTATAAATATGTAGAGTACTCCGCCCCAAAATAAATTCAAGGAAAATGAGCAGTAAAAGGCCTTTCTGCTGTGATCATCCTTTTTGTGAATATGTCAATGCTGCTATTAAACTTTTGTCACATTTTTGATGATCTGACATTCCCTTTAGTCTTATTCAGCTATCTTTTTTTTTCATGCAAAGTATGTGTCTCCTTCAGGTCTGTCCATGGGCATGTGCAAGGTTGACAGTTGCCCAAGGTTCCCAAAAATGTGGGGCCCCTGAAGTTATTTCTGGTCTGGATTGTACTTCTGATTGATTAGTTGTACTGCCAATTTAGGAGCATTAGACAAAGTCTTTTAGGCCTTCTTTCGGACAATTGAAAAATAAGGCATCTTAGGTTTTGATCCCTTTGAAGTGTTTACTGTTCAAGCCTTCATAACCAAGGATTGTGTGTTTAAAAAGAGTTGAAACTTTCGGAAAAGTTTATGTGTAAACCTCTCTACTAAAACTTCTGTTTTTTCCTTCCTTCGTCAAAATGCTGTCATATTCGATTCTTTTCTTTTGCTTTTAATTTTGCACATGCATGCATACCAATTCTAGCTTTCTCCATATTCCTTTGGGAATGACGATTTCATGGCAATTGGGTTTTGAAGATGTAAAAATTGAAAATTGCATTTGAAACAGCACTAGAAAAATCGTGCTTTTGTAGTAGAAGCTACTCTGGGCATGTTTGGTTATCTTGGTTACCCCACCCTATCTCAAGGTTAGAGACAAGCAAGCATACTTCATTGCATTGTATGGTTTGAATCTGGGCAAGGTGGGCAAGGATTTTCCTTGCTTTTGTGGGAGATCCAAGTTTGCTCTCCTCACCTAGCAAAGTTTGCCTTGCCTAACCTTAACAAGCAGACATACCTGTCCGATCCCAAAATACAAGTCTATTTGTACTTGAGTACACAAACTAACGTAGGTATTGCAAAGACTATTGCCCTTAAACAATTATAATTATAAGTTGGTTGGCTTGTTTACTCTATTGATTATGTGCATTTATTAGGGCCAAAGCAGAATGGATGAGGTAAAGGGGTGCTTTTGAGTTGGACTTGTGTCTGATGAACTGTGTAAAGAGCTACATGGGCTTATATTTGGAAGTGGTGGGAGTTCTAGTTCAGAGTTTATTGGCACACTTTTGCAACAGTATGCATATTCGGTAATGTAAAGAGAATAATTTTGCTAGCATTGCAGTATCAAGAAAACAGTATTATTCTCTTACTTGAGTTGAGAACCTTGTTGATAATTTAGCCCAGGGCCTACAATTTGTTGGGGATGCGAGGCCCTGGTCAACTTCATTGCCGATTTATCATATTAGAACGATCCTATTTCCTTCGTTATACTTCTGTTATCCGTAGTTATTCTCGACAGTTGCAACAGTACTCATATTTTGTAATGTAAAGAAAATAATTTTGCTAGCATCACAGTATCAAGAAAACAATATTATTCTCTTACTTGAGTTGAGAACCTTGTTGATAATTTAGCCCAGGGCCTACAATTTGTTGGGGATGGGAGGCCCTGGCCGACATTATTGCTGATTTATCCTATTAGAATCCATGTTTCAAAGGCGGTAAGGCGTCTCAAGAATTCTGGGAACGCCTTACCACAAAGGCGACGCCTAGGCGACAAGACGCCACTGTTTTCCAAGGCGAGCTGGGTGCGCCTGGACGCCTAGACGTCGCCTAGGCGTCAGGCGACGCCTTTAAAACTATGATTAGAATTATCCTATTTCCTTCGTTATACTTCTGTACCTGTTGTTATTCTTGACAGATAGCCAGATAGGGTTGGCATAGGTGCAACAGCTAGTTTCAAACTCCAGCTCCAGCCAAATGATATGTTATACCTCTATTTGGCTTTGTGCCCTTGTTACTTGACTGTTATATATGGATATTTGCATCTTCTCCTTCAATTTGCATGATCCATTATAATTTCTAAATAGTTCCTTACTTGTACAGAGACGGGGTAACTTGAGGCGGCGGTCTATGCCTGGGCAAAACCCAAGCTCACCTGTTGAAGTGATATCAAGTGCTGATGAATATAGCCATGGCCCCGAATCTTCTGTCACCAAAAAGTCGAGGAAAAAACTGCAGCAGCTAGATGCCATCGTAACTGAAGTCTCTCAGATGGACACTCCTTTGTCTGCTCTATGCAAGTCACCAGAAAGCAACCATTCTGATTCTCAGGTCTCTGAAAAGAATAGTCTTCAACCACCTTCTCATGGGATAGTGAGTTCGGCACCAATGAATGGCCTTCTTTGTGCTTCTTCAGGACGTTCAACACCCCAAAACGAATCAATAGCAAATAGTACTGGAGAAACAGTGGACAATCAAGAAACACTATCTGAGATGATGGATTCTGATGGTCCACTTAATACACATGCATATGGTGCAAGTGCTGGTGATGCCCATGATATGCTTTCCATTGCGGAACTAAGAAAGAAAATGGTTTCAGCAAAGACACGGAAAAAAGTGCTCTCTGTCAAGGCACTCGAGGTGAAGAAAGGCATATCAAAGAGTAAAGGGGGCAACACACACCCAATTCAAGAACTTCACGGGAAAAATGATGCCTCAGATAACGTGAGTCCCTTCATTATGCTTCATGGTTTTAGTAACAATGCGTCCATAGCATTTACAATTTCTGATCATGTTGATCTTTTTTCCTGATGCAGATTCAGTTGAATGGAACCATCAATTTCTCAAAGAAGGACATTGTCTGTGCTTTGAGTGCTTTTGGGGAAGGCCAAACCACTAAAACACCAGACAGAGAGGTACAGACTTGTGATGTGTCTTGTGAGTGGCTTTTTAAACATGTCCTTTCCTTTCCATATTCATATTATTGTTTGTCAATCTATATTAAGGTGCCAAGGCGGACTAATCGGGGTTCAAGTACGAAGGTGCTTGCCTATAAGAAATGTAAGTGTTTTCTCTGACACAATTCATCTTTAAGGTGTTTTCTTATTCAAAAAAAGTCTAACAATGGCTGTGCATTCAGCAGTGGCTAAAAGGAATGTACCCAGAGAATTGTGTAGTCCACATAGCTCATTGGATGTGACTAGTACAGTCCAGCAGAGAGGAAGAAAGAAAGTAGCAGGGCCAATGGAAGAATCTCTATTAGCAGTAAGAAAATACTTTCATTGTATAATCGTTACATTAGTCATAAGCTTCTCACCCTGGTAATCTCATACTTAGGAGGAGCTTGACAAAACTTTGGAGGATTCATGGAACATAGCTGACTTAACAGAGCAGGACCTGTTACCGATGGTACCTCCTGGCTTCGAATCTATGTATTATGAAAACGGTATGACCTGTGAAAACTTTACCCAGGGTGGAAATGCGCATAGTTTGCTAAATAATTGAAGGCATAGATTAAAATACTAGATTTATGATTAATGACTGGATTCTGTGGACAGGTGCGCACATAAATGGTTGTCTATCGGAGGAAGAGCCAAATGCTATGATCAGTGAAGCGAACATAAATGCTGATGTGTGCACAGACCATGCTGCTACCCAAGTAGCTAAAAGCAACTATCCTATGAAGGAAGCTATCCTATCTGTTGATAATCAGGCTCAAGAGGGTAGCAGGAAAGTGGATGAGAGACCAATCCTACAATGTCGTCAGAATGCTTACAGCACACAGTGCCCCATGGACAATGCCTCGTTAAGGAGCTGCTCTGCTTCTGGAATCTCCATGCCTTCACCCTTGCCTGTCTCTCAAGTATCTGGTGACGTTCTGTTCGTCAAGGGCTCGTCTATGTGGGCTTTAATTGAAGCAATGGATGTATTTAAGGAGGTACCACAACGACCGCATTTTCTTTCACTCCGACAACTTTCGCCAACACTGCGTGAAGGGGCAGCATTAGGTCTGATGGTATCATTTGCTGAGTTAGTGAAGAATACAAGGGAAGCAAGCATAGATCACAGCATGGAATGGTTTGAGGACAAGATGAATACACTGTGCCATCTAGAAGCAAATGGATTCAACGTCCAGTTTTTGCAGAGCACCCTAACGAAATTAGTCCACATCAAATCTGATGGCACCAGTTATCTTGGACAAATAGACAAGCTGAAAGCTCAGATTGTGGGGAAGACAGCTTCCTCTTCCCGGATGGATGCAGTGCTCGGCGAAAAAGATAGAGGTATAGCTGAGCTGGAGCAGAAACTTGGGCGTCTTCGCCAGGAATCGCAGAGGATCGCTCAGGACAAAGAGCATGAAGAAGCGGAACTCTTCAGACTCCAAGCGGCGCGTAGCAGGTTTGAGGAGGCATACGGTGACACCAAACGACAGTTCCACAACGTCTTGGCTGAGCTGCACCGGAAGGGGCTTACCTGATCCATGAGCTCTGGAAATCCTCGAAACTCCTAACCTAACATTCTGTTGACTCATGCTTCAGGGCTGTGGGTCTCAATGGTTATCCGGATATCGTTCGGTTTCGGACGATCTATCTATGGTCGTTTGGTACCCTTTTTATGTATCTGCGTAAGTTATGGTTAACTTAGAGAGCCTAATGAAACTTCGATTATTTATATATGTTTGCTAGTAACTGAATCCAACCTGCAGCTAGCTGTATCGTACTTGTTTGCTTGTAGCTGTAATCAGTTTATGGTAGACCTATTTCCTTTCCTGGACTTCCATTCCTGATCCACCTCGACATTCGTGCAACAAGGGTCACCTAGATTGAGTGAGGTTTTGTCGATGATATAGTCTGCCCGTTTGCTAAATTATAGCTTTTGCGAAGAAACTTCCTGTGCTGCTGATGCGAACTTGAATGCTTCCAAATTGAAAGAAAAAAGGTCTTCCCAGCCATGCTGCCCTCCGCTCGCCCAGTGCTAGGCTGCTGCAGCCTTTACGGCTCGGGGAGCCCAAAAAGCTGCATCGCGCGCAGGGTGCAGAAGGCATCCTTCCTTGGGCATATCCGTCCTTGTTGAACGTGAACTAGAACAGAGAACTGACCACGTCGCAGTGGCGGTGGAAAAATAAGCTGGCAGCGATGGCTCATAAATTAATGAATGTATTGCATGTTAATGTGATTAGTGATCTCATTCACGATGATTGTGCTGTATATATACGTGATAACAGAATGATATTGTCCTATTTTGGGAACCGTACGAGCTAATTGGCACAGGTAAACCTTTGGACTAAGAATTAGTCTTGGACGCCTTCGTGCTCCCTGGATGGCTCGACCAAGAATCTACACACAGTCATGTCCTGCTGCCCTCCTTATCCCACGAGACGTCGTTCTCGCAGGGACACCCGTCCAAGCAGCACTGCAACGCTGCATCGGCACTCGCTGCGCATGTTGTTTGAAGGCGTTTTTATACGTTCCTTGTATATTTTCTGGCGTTGCAATTGTGATCTGAGACTTTTTTTTCAGCAGTAGTTCTTCTGGCGTTGCATCGGCATTGGCATAAGTTCACTGGGTTCAATTCAAAATTATTTGCAGGCGATGATTGGCTTTGGCTACACAAACGCAGACCGATGGATCAAAACAACGTTCCGTTCTTCCCAGTAACTCCTAGCCAATCCAGCGCCACTTCAATACTTCATTCAGTTGAGCATCCCGGCGGTCGTTGCCGTCGCCGCCGCCGGCTTTTCCAGCGGCGCCCCGTCCCCCGTCGACGACGCCGTCGCCGGCTGCCCACTGCACGGCGGCCCCCCGCATACGCACGAGGGGTCGCCGACGACGTGCTCCGTCGAGCAGTAGCCGCCTTTCTGCCCGCAGAGGGAAAGGCACATCGCGTCAGAGTCGCACCATACCCCCGTCCTTTCGCAGAGTGCTGCTGCGCCTGCAACCACAAAATAAGTTTAATTACCTGGAAACATTAGCATGCTGGTACTAGTCTTTTTTCGCAGAAATTTTGAGCTGAATATTCTTGTGGGAATTCGATCACCACCGTATGACGCGACAAGCAAGGCCAAGGTGAAGGCAACGAGCACCAGCTTCTTGTTGAACGACGACATGGCTGTATGTGGAGGAGTGCTGATGCAGTGCTAGTGGTATATGCTGGCAAGAAAGGCCGCAGTGTGTGTCTTCCATTTTATAGAGGTGTTGCCTGGCTGGCCATCATCAATTCATTCTCTCCTAGTAGATGGATATGCAAATCAAATCATTGATTACTAGTACTAATTTCGGTATCGTGTGAAGTGGTGTGCGTTACGGCATTTTGGTTTTAGATTTTTTTAATGAATGATTTGCCCCACAAAATATGGTATATATAAAATCAATATAGCAGCAATCAATGCTCTGCTTCTAAATACGGTGCAAAATCTTGTACCAGCTATCTGCTACGCCCTCTTAAATATGGTGCATAATCAGAGGTGGGACTTGGATCGGGTCGTGTGAGCACGGCCCAGCCCTTTCGTGTCGTGGGCCGCTTCGTGTCTAGACTTGTAGGCGGCACGGTAAGCTTTTGCATAGGCCCATGCACGTCCCACGGCACGGTGACCCGCATTCGTGCCGTGCCAAGCACGGTCTAAGATTCGTGTCGAGATTCTAGGCACTGACACTACCCTTATATCTGTGTCGTGCCGAGATCTGCGTGGCATGCCCCTCATATTCGTGCCGTGCCGAGATCCTAGGCACGACACGGTCCAAAATTTATCGTGTCGTGCTTTTGGTCGTACCAAAACGCCGTGATTCGGGTCGCTCCATAAATAGCACGGCTTAAGTCACAGCTTTATGTATAACTTTTGTAGCACCCATCTCTAAATCTTTTTCTAAAAAACCCTAATACAATTCCTAAACATAAAACCCTAACCTTTTAGTCCTGGACGGTAGCACCGATCAAGATAAATGTCACTCTTTAGTCCCGGTCGGTGTTACCACTCGGAACTAAAAGGTTCTCCATGGGATAATTCAAAAGAAAACAATCCTCATGTGTATCACAAGTGCTCTGTGAGTGAGATGATAGGAGAGGCTACGTGTGAGGTAGAAATGTCTCGTTTTCGAATCTCACGCACTACACGCGTGAGCCAAAAACCAGGACAAAAGCCCCTGATCGACCGACCGGGACTGATAGCACTTTTTCTGCGAGTGGGTGAATCCCATCTTTTTCTATCGTACGATACGAGTACATCTCACATAAAGCAGTACACAAGGTTATAGATCTAGGTGTCAAAAATCCGTTCTCACTAATCCAATAATGATGGAGATTATGCGACTGTCTTTTTACTACAATTAATATGGAGTAACAAATTTCCAAAACATAATATTGACATGAGCTCACTACTTCACATCAATCTTATTTGCACAGGATTGTCTACCACCCCATACGCAGATCGATCGATCAAAAAGTTCTATATATTCTTCTCAATGCCTCCTAGTCCTAGGCAAATCCAGCGCCACTTAGTCAGTTGAGCATTCCCATCCCGCGCCGTCCGTTCGTTGCCGGCGCCGGCTTCTCCACCGCCGCCGACGGCGGCGTTCTGCATGCCCTCCAGCATACGCACGAGGCTGTGTCGCCGACGGAAGAATCTGTGGCGCAGCGGCCACCGTTGTAGCGGTCATTCGTCTCCTTGCACTTGGTCATGCACACATCGTTGGAGTCGCACTGTATCTCTGTCTTGTCTTCACAGAGTGCTGCTGCGCCTGGTACCAAACACAAAATTTTATTTGGAAGCATTAGCTAGTGTTTTGCAGAGAATTTGAGGTGATATATTCTCGTGGAAACTCACCGTATGACGCGATGATCAGGGCCAAGGTGAAGGCAACGGCCACTAGGTTTTTGTTGAACGACATGATACGGCTGTATGTGGAGTGCTGGTGCTTGTACTGGTGCGTTGGTGATAGTGGTATATCCAAAGAGAGGCAGTGTGTCCATTTTATAGAGGTGTTGGCCGGCTGGCCTTCAATTCATTCCTCCTGGATTCATATATATGCAAATCGTATCATTGATTACTAATTTTGGTATGCTGTGATGAGGCAGGCGTTACTCCCTTTTGATTTACAAGTTAATGAATAATTTGCCCCCTGTAAATATGGTATCAAATCATCACAGCAGCAAGCTGTACCCCTTTCAAATATGGTGCAAAATCATTGTACCAGAACCTGCGCGCTATGTACAGCACTTTTGTTTTTGATTATGGTTCTTTCGATTTTTGCTTCAGGGATTGTAGATCTTAATGTTATCCATACATCGAGTTTTGGTTTATCGATCTATGACTGTGGTAGTTCTTATGCACCATCTCGATCTCACTGTCTGAGGCTGCCTATCAGCAATACCTGGATTCTTATGCGCCTCTGTTCTCGGGAAGATCAAGAATGTAGCAACATCAGCCTGGATTCTGGCAGGAACAAGTGCTTAGCGAAATTGTTATGGTGAATAGTTGTAACCTTACTCCTCTGCTAGCCGGACGTAAATCTCTTATCTATCAATGAAATAGGTACAATCTCATGCCTGTTCGTTTAAAAAAAATCAGCAATACCAATAACTCGTGGATATGAATAATAATCTGCAGCCAGCTGAGTACAATGACACTTGACATACATTTGGCACTCCTCTAACCTGTTCCTCATCCAAAGAATACAATTTTTAGCTGAGCAAATGGAAATTCTTTTGGCATTTTGGTGGTAATGGAAATCTCCATGTCAATTGAAGCATAAAGTATTCTTTTTACTTACAAAGGATAGATATGGCTCACCCCTCACTTGACCAGCTATCTTCTTTTCCCTAAGAGCCATGATTCTTTTCACTCTTTGCAACATGTTGCCTCATCAAGACCTGTTGGTTCACGCGAGCCTCCCTTAATAATACTGCACCACACTTGTCACTTATGCTTGGAAGGAGGATACGATCCTTATATATTAGCATGTTTGATTTTTTTTTTAATTTCTACAGTCCACATGTTAAGCCGGATCGGTCTGATTTTTTATGGTCGTCCTTTATATGCTCATAGTTCAAGAAAAATATCATCAAATTGGTAACGATCATCAAATGTCGGTAACGAAACTTGTCACTTATGCTTGGAAGGAGGATACGATCCTTATATATTAGCATGTTTGATTTTTTTTTAATTTCTACAGTCCACATGTTAAGCCGGATCGGTCTGGTTTTTTATGGTCGTCCTTTATATGCTCATAGTTCAAGAAAAATATCATCAAATTGGTAACGATCATCAAATGTCGGTAACGGAACTTGTTGATGTCCGTTACCAATAACAAGTTAATGGTAATAGACTTTAGTTTTGCCAGATCGTGGGGACCTTACTAGTAACCGAATTAAACAATGACACATTTAACCTTTTTTGTAACAGACAACACTTTATCTAAAACACATTTTTCACATAGTGACCATACACAAGCATGATCCTTTCCAAATCTTGAAGGCTTTCATGGCTTGTTTGCAAGTGCCCCGTTTCGTAGAAATCATCATTTTGCTTGCCCGGAGTATATGGACAGCAAGGAACAGGTTCATTAAATTCATGAAATTTTGGTTTCTTTGGTCCATTTTTTTCAAAATTTGAAAATTTAAATATTTGGAAAGGTTTTTAGCAGCTGCAGAGCATTTATATATTTGAATCTTGGGCAATTGCTCGGTGGTTTGCTCTCTGTATTGCAAGGAAGGAAACCTTAGTTGAAACCTTTGTTGCCACTAAACATTCTTTACAATTATATTGTAATTTGATGGACCCCACTTTTCACTGAGAAAAAAGTGGAAAAACATAGCCAGAGTTCTCACTTTACAAAAATGGACCTCTGGTTGATACGTGGGTTAAAGTTCTCACCACTGCGAAACAAATTGATACTTGTTATTTCACACTCGTAGGATCTTTACAATAGTGTATATGATTCTGAAATCATTATCGAAATTAACTATACTAGTCAATCAACCCGTGCATTTGCACGGGCTAGAGATTTTATTTTATTATTGTGGTTAAACTATATTTTTAGGAAGTTTCGTTACACAGAAACGATCTAAAATTAGCCCCAATTGGTGAATCGTGAATGCATGTATCATAGTGTGCACAAATTTTTCTAAGTGAAAATTAAGCTAAATATTGACTCACATATAAATGCAAGGGTTGCTCAAGAATATATGAATGAGAGTGGATTGTATGAGTCTTTTTTTGGTAATACACAGTATTTTGTTAGTAACCACACACAATGAATATTTGACAACTTGGACTACGATTCAAAGACCAACTATTTGTAATGGTATGTACTTTATGTGAAGTATTGTTGGACTT
Organism: Echinochloa crus-galli; assembly: GCA_900205405.1. Taxonomy (NCBI): domain Eukaryota; kingdom Viridiplantae; phylum Streptophyta; class Magnoliopsida; order Poales; family Poaceae; genus Echinochloa; species Echinochloa crus-galli. Next base: position 96,562 of record OAMR01000157.1, on the reverse strand, counting down.
GTTCTGACATTTTTTTCATCACAATAGTTTTACAATAAATTACCTTTTTAAAATTAGGAGCAATTCACATTGTAACTTGTTATTAATTAATAGTCTCGTAGACATATAGCATACCAATAATCACATTTCCTATGGAATTTCTAAAAGCTATTAAAATCTATCATGTTTTTTAGTCTAAACTCAGAAAAATAGATTGATTATATCCTTGTATGTTTTCTCTATTAATATGGTAACCAAGAAAACCGTGCTAAAGTACAATAATTCATACACGAACTTCTTATTCGCCGGTAAGGCAGCAGCTCAGGAAACAGGCTCATCGATGAGCGCGCAGAGACCACAAATGGTGGGGCCCCCTAATCGGAAAGGAGTTTCTTGGTAGGTCATTGAATCACTTACAGCTTAATGAAATTAAAAATATGGGCCAAGACAGGTGCTCTTACCATCGCTACAACTTGCAAGTGAAGCATGTTGTTACACCCAAGCTCTTGGGTACTGCATATACAATAAGCCAGCTTCATTCTCGTGGTGGGTCGGCAATGTATCTTACCTGGGATGTGAAACACAACGATAATTATGATCTTGGAGCTTGTAATTTGCCAATATAAATCTTGAATATATAGGAGAGGCCACCAGAAATTTGGCCATGATTTGGCAGTCAGTCGTCGTGTGTACCATTACCTTGTCTCCCCTCCTTATCTTTCTCTTCCTGATTGGCCATATCCTGGAGGTGGAAACAGATATGCGAACTTGATATCGAGCATATCAATTTTAAGCATATGAAGCAATGCCTTTGATTGGAAAAGTAAAGAAGATGGCACTACAAAAGGCCATGCAAGCTAAGGCAACGATTTCCCTCCATGAGTCTCTGGCATGCCAATAGACAGTATAAGTCAATGCATGGTGACAATTCTACTGCCCAAGATGTCAGCCGGCAACATGCATGCTCGCGCCTGTACATGGATCGGCCGTAGTGTGCGGCCTCCATGCGGTGCACCGTCACCAAGATGCAAGTGTGCTAGCTCTTTGTAATGACGTAGAACAAAGTGAATGCTCCTGAGCACGATTGGGGGGAAACACCAACGAACGAATCAGCAGCACACCCTGGGTTTTGTCGATAGGTGATAGATGTATTTGGGATAGAGGAAACACCGAGGAGAAAAAAGAAGTAGATTGACATGGAAAGATTATGTGACACGGGATCTTTCCATCTCGTGAGGGGGCTGGTGACGGCGGATGGGGCAGATCGAGGGAAGGAAGGAGTCAATAGATCCATTGGTTATGGTTTATTGAGTATCTAAATCAACGGCCAGATGTTTTGCTTTTTTGTGGGATTTTTTAGAATTTTTCTTTTTTCTCAGCGCTTCGCACGTAAGGATTAACGTGAAGGCTCCAAAAGGAGCCTCTAATTAGTAATAATAAGATTCGGTTACCACCAAAAATCACAAATTCCATGAATTGGTGAAATTTGGAACCCTGCTGAGGCATGATATGTTTTTCAATCAAATGCAAAACCTTCCGTGGAAGTGGAAGTCCTGTCATGCAAAGCTTATGCATGGATTTGATATGCTTAATTATGCCTCAAGGAAAGAAGTCATTTCTGGCGATTAATTCCTTAATAGAAATGCTATATTGATCTTGTATTCTTTTTCTCCTTCGTTTTATTTTCTTTTCTTGCTTGTGTATATCTTTGCTTTCGTTTTTAATAATTTATAACAACTAGGACGCTAGGAGCTCCGTTCCTTGTGTTTCTTCCAAAAAAATTATTATAACATAAATTATTCTATCTGATGCCTAGCTTGTTAAAGCTTAACACATAGTATAGTTTTGATGATTCTTTTTCTTAACAATGTAATCTGGTAGTGCCAGGATTTTGTAGAGATTAGCGGACGGTCGCTGTCTGTTTTATAAGTTATAGTTCTCGAGAAGAAATTTTTGGTGCTGCTGATGTGATCGCCTATGCTGTCCAGACTGAAGAAGTCTTCTCAGGTTCCTTGTGTTGTCAGCATTCAACATTCTTGAGTTGTTTAAATTTACCCTCCGGCGCCGTGCACCAGAAGTTCAGAACAGGTCCAAGGTAAACAAGAGCATCAATCATATCTCCATACTATATAGAAATTCCTGTCCTGATCGGATAACTGCAAACTAGATTAGACAAATCATATACCAACGGCAAGGTTCATAAAATTGACACACATAGCCAAGAAGAAGCTGACAGACGCCTCCTTTTCAGAGAAGAAAGGCAGGCATGCTTCCGTCCTCTCGACCCTCGCCTGGGGCGGCCTTCACGGAGCAGCAACGGAAGCAGCTCAGGGCACAGTGCCTTGTGTTCCTCAAATTCAGGTAAGACCGTCCACGATTTGCTCATTTACAAAATTCCTGTTCATCTGATGGTTCCAGTTTTCAATAAACAAAAAGCCTGTAGGCAGAAGAGTAGTAGTTAGCATTTCGGGTTATCCAGAGAGAGATGCTTCTGAATTTGGTGATGATTGATATCTGCTTGTGTTGTCTTTGAATGATCAAATCTCGGAAGCTTGGGTAATTGCTAAGGAAATGAATAAATTGTTATGCAGGAACAACATACAGCCCCAGAAGAGGCATCTGGAAATTGCGCTGGCCGGTGAATGTCCTGCAGAAGGTATGAACTGAACTCACCAGATTACTTCTGTCTGGTGCATACTGCATACACATCTCACTAACCCCATCGGCTACTAGCAGGCAGTAGTACCGGCGGTGGAGATCAGCGAGACGCCGCCGACGGTGGCAGCGGCGGCAGCAGTGAAGCCGGGTCGTCTTCGTCGCCACCGGTATCATTCTCTGCAGCAACTTCTGGGTTGCCACCGCCGGATCTTCTGGCCCTGTCCTCGCTGAGGCTGTCGAGTCCACGGGGCGGCCGAACCAGAAGAGTGATACGCCGAGGACCGCGCAAAATACAGTGATTGAAGAGGATTACATCAAAATCGTTTCAGCAGTACATCGTCAATCATCAGACTCTAGTGATGAGATGTCGTCTTGTGTATTTTTCTCGCCACTCGTTAACAGGTTTGCCTATACAGGACTGGTACAGTGTGTTGTTGTTCTCTGAAATTGATTTGATTATGAACTTATGAAATTATGATGAAATCAATTCCCCGGTAGCCTGTGCACGTAGAGTTAGTGATGTAGAACCCATTCTATACTTCAAACCTGATTCATTGATAAAGTTAAAAGCAGGTTCGACTAGAGCTCAGTTACTTGTGATAGCCAGTGTAATAAGCCCAGTAATTGCACGGTTAGATTTGTTCTTACACAACTTCAGAGCTTTTTTGCGTCCATCCGTGCACTGGATCCCCGTCTCTGCCGCAGCCGTCCGTCGAAGCTCCAGTGAAATAGGAAGATGAACTCCTATGATGGTTATTTTGAACATGCGTACTTCATCCATCCTCCAGTGTCCAGTCAGCTCCCTATTGCTCTTTTGTCTGCTATACTCTGCTCACACCTCACAAGCGGAAAGGGAGAAAACAAACACGTGAGATTTGGGCCGCTAGCTAGGTTGGGCCCGAATATATGAAATTGGGCTTTGGTAGTTGGTTGGACCTCCTGGTTACTTCTGCATTTACTTCAGGCTTCAGGTTCTCGTCCCTTTGCAAGTTTCTCAAAATGATCTGCTGGGTTATTATTTCTTAATCATTTTTCGCAAGTGGCCAAGTCTTTGTAGTCTAAACACGCAACCAAGAATCCCGACCAACATTTTCCAACAAGAAAAATCATTATCAACCTTCACTTTTTTAAAATAACTCTTTGGGAGATATCTTGATTAGACTAAAAAAATCCTTGGCTATTATTGAGAAAATTCTAAAGGAGACTAATAGCCGCCGGCCATTCATAAAATGCACTCGAGAAATAATGTTGTAAATACCGTGAAAATGCCCGTCACCCTTTTTCGACCCTGTAGGAAATCGAGGTCTAAGTGAAAAGTGGTGATGCAAGCGTATCTACTATAAGCTAAGGCCATAGAGATACGCGCTCATTGGCATTCAATGTGTAGTCCTAGTGATATGGTTACATTTGCTTGTCCACTTTTCTTTTGGAATCGTGCATAGCATATTTTTAATTAATAAGAAGAAATAAGTTGTTTGTTACATAGAGGTTACAAACGGCATCAAAGTACCAAAAGAAACAAAGAACAATAGGACCTAAGGATCAAGCATCGCGTAACACCAAGTAGAGTACGCAACCCAGCAAAGCCTGCTCTAACCTAAACACGCCAACTTCACGACCAAAGGGACCAAAACCACTGGCATGAAGGCCACGCGGCCATGCACCCTTCTAATAATTCTACTCGTGACTTGTGATGAAAACGAATGATAGTAGGCATAAAAATTTGTGGTGTAAGTCGTTTAGAAAAAAACAAAAATTGTGGTGTAAGAATCTATTGGAAACTTGGCCAGTGTGACTAGCTAGTGATATGGAAATTTGAAATTGAAAGAAAAAAAAACGATGTATTCACTCACTCACAGTAGCACGCAGCTTCCACCCGCTTTTGCAGGACACAAGCCAACAGCCAGAGATGTTTTTTTTTGAGGAATCAACCTGGGGCTAAAAAAGCCCACCTGAACATTTTCATTCCATCAAAGGAGGTGGTACAAGATCAGGCAGCCACCCCAAAGAGGTGGTGACCAGGATACATAAACGGGTAGAAAAGGAAAAGGAGCCACAAAGGATTATACATCGCAGCACAACCACACCTCACCTAAAAACAAAACAAATAGAACAGAGGGGCACAAAGATCCAAGCCAATTCAAGCTCTCACACTCAATGAAGCTAAGAAAGAATACATACAACAACCAAGCACCTTACGTAGCCAAATTCACAGCAATGGAGGCTAGCGACGGGCGAGCATGAACCTCGACCTGAATCACTCCCTACCGCAAGCTGAGAAATCGGCTAGTGCTTTGCACCAAATGTTGATTAGAGCCCCCGGCACAAACAGTGGCCTGTCGAGGGTTGGCGAGGGAGAGAGAATGGCAAACCATGCGGAGGCGAAGCGCCTCCCCGCGCGCCGAGCACAACACTTTCGTTGCACGGCAATAAGCACCAATGTCCAGTGCCGTGCGGAGATGGAGCATCTCCCCGCGCACCGAGCGCAACGCTTTCGCTGCACAACCACTGGTACCCAAAGGCCCAAGCACCAGCCCTCCCCGATGACCAATGCATAGCCCCACGCCCGACGGACGCGGGATTGGTCGGAATGGGAGGGCAACAAGCAGACACAGTCAAGATCACAGCGCGGCAAGCCGAGGTGGGGGGCATGACCCCATCCAGATCTTGGCCGGCAACCCACAAGCTCCCCGTAGCTCCATCGTGGGGGCGCCCGTGGAAGCGACGGGAGCTGCCGAGAAACCCACACAGGTCGAATAGCACCTCGCCCGTCTTCCCCTGCACCACATTGCCGGGAGGCCCCCGACCAAAAGGCCAGACCGGGGGGGCCGAAGGCCAGCGACTGTGGGAGGGAAGGTGCGGCTCGAGGCGAGGGAGGGCGGCCGGGCGCGCCAAGACGTCAGGAGCCGCGACACCGCCGGCAGGAGCCCCCGACCAGGAGGCCAGCGCAGGGGGGCCGAATGCCGGCAGGAGTGGGAGGGGAGGCAACGGAGGCAGGCTGGAGGGGGCTGGAGCCGACGCCAACGCCGACGGGAAGGAGTAGGGGGCGCCGGGGGAAGCCATTATTTCGAAATCACGAGCTTCAGATCTGGATCTAAGGAAGCAAGAAGGATGGAGAGGGGAAGTGGAAGGAGGATGGAGGTGCTGCTATGGCTCTAGAGGCCTGCCGCCGCCGCAAGCAGTGGCTGGGGCGACGACGGCGGGCGAGCAAGAGCACGGGGGCGGGGGCGCTCGCGGCGGCGGGTGAGTCGCCTCCCATCCGCCTCGAGCCGAGACGGGAGGGAGGCGAGGCTACTGGTCGGGGCGGTCCATAGACCAACAGCCAGAGATGTTTTGAACAACTTTTTAGAAAAGTATATTAACATATACTAGCAAGAACGCACTTACGGCACGCATGTTTATTGATGACATGTGGGTAGTAAAACAATATCACTTCACTTTAGTGCAAAGCGCTTTCAAAAATACTTTATATTCGCTCTCATGTATGGAGAGCTTTAGGTATTCTCAAAACTCATGATAGTTGGCATTTATTTATATGGAGAAAACTCTCTATTTTATTGTCTTTTAGCAATACGGGATAATTGTGTATATACGTGGGTACAAATGTGGGTATATTTAGGTGGGCCCTTTTTGGGTGAAAAAAGTTTTGGGTTTAGAGGGGGAAATCAACATAGGAATGTCCCTCCCCCCTCTTTTTTGACCATTCATCAACCAATTTTCCCGACAGGTGGGTCCTATGTGAGGTGTGGGTGTGGGTTTTTTGTTGGTGAGAAGTGTTTTCAAATCTAATTCTTTTTATAGTATAGATAATGTATCAAAAAAAGGCACTATCAAGACATATTTTGGTGGATTTAAATTAAATGAAACTAACTTCTTGTTGTATATATCGTTGTTTTCTACTATTGGTTAAACTAAAGTTCAATTTGGAACAAGGATAAAATGAGCGCTATCCTTTGCAAGAAATAGATAACATAGGGTTCATCATCACTTGTACTTGTGATGATCAAGCTAGGAATTACGGAGTAATAAAGTGATGAAAATAACTGATCGTAGGATTTGAAATTTATGGAGTAAAAAACTGACAGCAGCAAATTTAAAATTGAAAGAAAAAAATGATGACAGAACTTACTCATAGCACGCAGCTTCCTCGCTCATGCAGTCTCTGCCAGCAAGGCAGCAAACAACATAAGAGACACTTCTCGACAAAAAACTCGCAAGAAACTTGGACACCAAGTAAGGAAATGTGGCATCAGTCACCATCCCATTCAAATTAAAGTATGTGAGAACGTCGATGTGGTGGATTCTATTATCTCGGTCAGTTCCAAGAAGGCCGGTCTCACTTGTTTAGTCTTCGCTTATTCCCCGTTGAGTACCAGTCCAATTTGTACTTGATGACTGGGTTATTTAGAGCATTGCTACAGCAGTCTCTAAACAGTCAAGGCAATCTATAATGAAACATCTCGAGATTTGCCATCAAAGAGTTGTGGTTTGACTGTCAACAATATTTTAAATATTGAGATTTGGCTAGATAATGAAACAATGTTACTAGTTGAAACTACTTTTGATTGTACTTTTTCTGTTTATGCAGTACAAGATTATAAAAAAGAATTATAGTCCAACAAATTCCTTTGAAAACAGCTAAAACTTTAAAATGCCCAATAAATGAAAATGTGTATAGCTTATATTCCTTTTGTGGGTCCAACTTGTTTTTGGAGAATGCTAACAAGCTAGTAACAACATATCCAAGAGCCTATGTAAAATATACTCTATAAATCATTATTTGAAGAGTTATTTGAGTTAAAAATATTTTATATATCTTTATACTTTCCAACAGCATTTCTATATCTTGTGCGCAGTTGTCATCCCGCTCTCCATCTTTAGCTAGCGAGATATTCGAAATAAAGGATATATATATTTGAATATCCAATTGAAGAGTCTGTTGGAGGATGTTTTTTTCACCAAAATCTCTATTTCTGTAAGTTAGAAAATATATAAATAGTCTTTTGATGATGCTCACACATTAAAAACGGGTTCCTAGATGTTTTTAAATATTTATGAAAGTGTGTTTGAGAATAGCCATCATTTTTTACAAATCATAGCACTGAATTTTAGAAAACATAAAATTGTTGACATACTCCTACTTCAAAAATTATTGAACTAGGTTGGGTGCTATTATTTTTAAAATTGATAAACTCGGTTACGTTTGTTGGAGTGGACCTCATCCAATCTTGAACTCACTTACTATATATATATTTTTTCTAGTAATCTATGCGACGTGCTCCTCAAGAAGAAACCACCAGGCACTATAAGTAGGCGTTGCACACTTCAGAGTTCAGACAAGTGCTCTGCATCACACATCCTACTGTGCCACTCACTCTCCTCGCCGCCGCCAAGGCGCCGACAAGCCAAGCCTCCAAGAACCACCTCGCTCCGATGGAGGACACAGCTGTCAATGGGGCGGCCCCGGCCGCATGGAACTTCGCGCCGAGCGAGACCCTTCTGGGCCTGTCGGCGCTCTCGGTGCGCGCCGTTCTTGGCAGGGTCAAGGCCGGGATGGTGGCCGGCGGCGGCGGCGAGCGGTCGGTGATCCCCATGGGGCAAGGCGACCCGTCGCTGTTCCCGTTCTTCCGTACGGCGCCGGAGGCCGTGGACGCCGTCGCCGGCGCGCTCCGGTCAGGGGAGCACAACTGCTACCCGTCCTGCGTCGGCCTGGAGCCGGCACGGAGGTGACCTCTTGGCTTCTTTTTTACTTGAAATTTTTCCTTTCTCTATCCATATTATTATATTCAAATCTGTCAGCTTGAATATGATATAAGTATGATAAAATTGGCATGGATTTCCCATATCTAAATGTCATTTTTTATGAATGATTTAGTTCAGGTGACGAGTATCACTTGTTTTGACTGATTAAACAAACTCTGTTTTTTTCTTCTCTCACACCTCAACTCAAATCTTCCAATAAAAGTGATACTGTTTATTCAGAAAAAAAGATTGTACACTCTTAATTCATTATTGCCGAGATCAATGTGCTTTTAACTGCCAAGGTTGAGAGATCAGAGAAGTAATTTTCACGGCCAATGCGAATAACAAGTATGTGCTCTCTGTTTTGGAATTACTGAACCTCACATCAGGTTGGCCTTCTTGGCCTCATATAAGAAAAATAACTGAATCCTACACTGGATCTATGACTCTATGTGTCTACTTAAGTGCTGCAATCATGTAGCTTTGAATTCTCCTGATGACTCCGAGCATGAACACAGAAAGGTACAACGACAGATCATATGGTTATCTTGGACTCCGTACTTCGGTACAAACTATTCAGTGCTTGATTTTGTTCCTACTCATAGTAGTTGCGTTATGTACTTTTGTTAGTCACAACTGTAAACATGCTACTTTACCTGTCATGAAACCTTACTATTCCAATTGAACTCCAGGTCCATTGCGCAGTACTTATCCGGTGATCTCCCATATGAATTATCACCTGATGACATCTACCTCACAAGCGGTGGCGCTCAAGCAATTGAGATAATCTGCTCTGTCTTAGTTCGTCCAGGCACCAACATCTTGCTTCCAAGGCCTGGATACCTGTTCCACGAGGCGCGTGCTGTTTTCAGTGGCATGGAACCACGGTACTTTGATCTTTTACCTGAGAAAAACTGGGATGTTGATCTTGATGGCATCCAAGATCTTGCCGATGAGAACACTGTTGCCATGGTCATTATCAATCCAGGAAGTCCTTGTGGTAATGTCTACACCTATGAGCACCTGGCAAAGGCAAGTTCTCATTTCCTGTTTCACAGTTCTGACATAGTTTATGAGCTTTTGGGAAATAATATGTATACCTAGTTTGTGTTCATAATTTTCTAGGTTGCTGAGACAGCGCGGAAGCTTGGCATATTTATCATTGCGGATGAGGTCTATGCACACTTGACATTTGGGGAGAGGAAATTTGTGCCCATGGGTGTGTTTGGAGAAGTGGCTCCTGTGTTAACACTGGGGTCGATATCAAAGAGATGGATGGTGCCTGGATGGCGGCTTGGATGGATTGTTACCAATGATCCTAATGGTGTATTTCAGAGAACTAAGGTTTTTTGCTTCCTTTGACATTGATTATGTTATAATCAGTAGTGGAAACTTTAACGGCTTGCCATTCGTTTAAAAATATGCCCTGGTGTGCTGACATGCCTGATCAACTAGAAATGCTACTCTTCAGATTTTCGAATCCATTGATGTTACGAACATGCAAAATGCAGAGTTACATAGTTCTGACACTTGTTTTTTATTCTTAATTTCAGGTAGTGGACTGTATCAAGAGCTACCTTGATGTATCCACTGATCCTCCAACATTTGTCCAGGTGACTCTCCAGCACTGTTAATTTCTCATTTTCTCCCACGCATTGAAATTGTTCATAGAAAATAAGATAGTTTACTTCAACTTAAACAAAAGGTTTGTTTGTCAGGGAGCAATTCCAAACCTTCTGGAGAACACAAAGGAGGAATTCTTCAACAAAACCCTCGAAATTCTTAGAGAAACTGCAAATATCTGCTGGAAGAAGCTAAAGGGCATAAATGGCATCACATGCCCAAGCAAACCTGAGGGCTCCATGTTTGTAATGGTCTGTGACTCGCTACAGTCTACTTATACTGTTCCATATTGCAACACTATTTTTTTTCGATTCAATAATGGGGTGTGAATGTTCTCTGGATTTGCTACAGGTGAAACTAGATCTATCCTGCCTGCAAGACATCAAAGATGACATGGACTTCTGCAGCCGGCTAGCAAAGGAAGAATTAGTGGTAATTCTGCCAGGTATGCTTCTGCCACATACATGATGTGAAACTAAAGTTCCAGAGTACAGATCACTGCACATCTGTTTGGTGCAAGATATTTTTTTTTTCATCCACAATTGAGATCACCATTTGTTTTGAGATATAACACACTGGAAATGAATCGACAGGATGTGCTGTGGGATACAAGAACTGGCTCCGAATCACCTTTGCAATTGATCCATCTTCACTTCAAGACGGCCTTGAGAGGCTGAGGTCCTTTTGCTTGCGACACAGCAAGGCAACAAACTGATTTGATAAGCTGTCTGGTACCTTGTAACAGGAAATGAGTTGTTTGGTACTTATAGCGATATGTGATATTGTATCTTCTTTAATCGGAAATGATATATGATTTATATGAGAACAGCCATGTCATTACAGTATTTATTCTGTTCTGAATCAAGGAAGCTGAATCTCGATCTGTCTATTGACTCATAATCATAGGATACTACGAATTCTTATGCATTTCTTCAGTTAAAACGGTGAGCTCAAGCAAACTTTGTTTCAAGCACAATAAGTACGTAGCACCTGAAAAGCCTCAGCCATAGGCAATACCTTTTGGAAGTGAGAATTGTATATTATCTCCCTGTTTGGCCCGCATATGGGGCTGAGGGAGACAATGATTATACTCCCTAGTCGTTGAGAAAATAAAAGGCAATGGATTTTTGAAAACATCACTACCGAAAAGCCCACAGTTGCCGAGTGTATAAGGGTTTGCCGAGAGTAATTTAAACTCAAATACTTTAAAAATTTGAGAATCAAACTCACATACTTTAAAAATTTAAACTCACATACTTTAAAATTTTGAAATTTAAACTCTAAAAATTTGAAATTTTGAAATTTAAACTCACGAAATTTAAAACTTTAAAATTAAAATCACAAATTTGAAAATTTAAAGTTTAACATCTCTGGCCGGTGTGGCCAACTCGGGCCAGCTCTGGCCGGCCACTTCAAAAAGATGGTTCAGTTTGGGGAGTGATTTTAGTCCGGATTTCCCAATCAGGACTAAAGGACTCACCACTTTAAAAGGACTCGGTTACAGACAGATGATAATGGGACCACATGTGACTTACGCATATAAAAGAACGGATGGATCATTGAGATTACGTAAACATATATAGATTTTTTTTGAGCACAACGTAAACATATATAGATGTAAAAAAAAGCATGAGGCCTCTTAGAATGGCACGGGGTAGGCATTCTTGGCCTAGCCTAAGCACAGCACAGTCCAGTACGCGGTGCCGTGCTTGGGCTGCCACCTCGGCCCGCCAAGAGGCACGGCCCGATTTTAACAGGCTGGCCCGTTAAGGCCCCTTTATTCTCAGCTCATGGCAAACCCTATCATGTATTTTTTTTAGACCAAAGGTTCCCCCTATTTTATTCCTGAGGAATAAAACGATTGTTCAACATTCAGGAATTTTAGCGTATTCGAAGCGCGCCCGCTTTTTAAACTGCAGCATTACATCACCACATTCACATTAGGACCATCAGGCACAAGGAGCATTTGCAGCTCTCCAGAAATTGATGAAGCGGCTGCTCCCATCACCACCGAGCTTGTTATCTCAAGCTCCCCAGCTTCCTGCCTCCATCCAAGTCTTGGTCGCTCCTTTGCTTTTGCTTCCAACTTCGCGACAACCACATCCAGCTTCTCTACATCTTGCTCTCTGCAAAGCGGTCTCCATCTTCTGAGCATTCCAGTCACTCGTTGCATCACCATCTCCACACCCAACCAGCTTGTCCCCTGAAAACAAAAGGCATTTCTCAGTTTCCATAAGCTCCATAACACCGCAGCAATACACATATTATTCAGACAATGTTTTTTTTGGCAAATCCACCATTTGGCAGTGGATTCAAAATCCCTGCCTACATCAATATTAAGCACCCCAGAGCAGACTGCTTTGTGGTCAGTTGGGTCAGAACAGAATGTTGGAAGAACACCTGTCTGTGCTTCCTGTGCCGCCTCTTAGTTAAGCAGGTTTTGTCCTCCACATGCCTCCTTTTACCTAGATTATCTCTAGTGAGCAGTTTGTTATTACTGAGCAACCATAAGAAAACTTGCACTCTAGGTGGAACGGTAAGCTTCCACACTAACGGCGTATATACTTGCTTGATCCCTCTAAAGCTAACAATAGCATATAGGGATTGGACAGTATATACTCCTTTAGAGTCAAACTTCCAAATCACAGCATCACAATCCTCAGTTAAATTGATGGATTCAGCTATGCCCACAACCTCGTACCACAGATTCATCATTTGCGGTGACACCGTCCTTCGAAAGGTGAACTTCAGGTTCTCACCATCCCATGCATTTGCCACCGTAGCACCTTTTTCATTGACCATCATATACAATGGCCAATATTGGATAGCTAAACTGGACCCGCCAAACCACTGAACCTCCCAAAATCTAACTTGCTGCCCATTACCAATCTTCCACTGATAGCCCAACTGGGCAGCTTTGCAAGCCCACATCACACCTTTCCAGAAGGGGGAAGCACCTAAATCATGACAACAGAACAGGTTGGGATCCCTTGTTCTGTACTTAAAGTCTATAATATTTTTCCATAAGACATTCTCACTCAAGTGATATCTAGAAATCCAAGAAGCTAGCAGACACAAGTTCAAATGTTGTAAATCAGGAATTCCTAGACCACCGAACTCTTTTTTTTGAGCCACAAGCTGCCAATTAGCTAAGTGATATTTATGCGCACCCTCATGGTTGTTCCAGAGAAAGTGCGCCATCTATGAGTTAATGGCCTCAATGGCCCATTTTGGAAACTTGATAACTGAGAGGAGATAAACTGGGATGCTCGTTAAGCAAGATTTGAGTAAGGTTAGCCTCCCACCATAAGATAGGAGTCTCCCTCTCCACCCAGCAACTTTTTTGATAATTTTATCAACAACAGGTTGAATATCTCCCCTCCTCAGCTTGGAGTGATGTAGCGGAATCCCAAGATAAGTAAAGGGAAAACCACCAACCTTACAACAGAAAAGCCTAGCAAAATTATTAATTTCCTCCTCACCAAGGCCTATGCACATCATATCACTTTTTTCATAGTTAATTTTCATTCATGATAGTTGTTCAAAACAGGTCAGGATCCATTTAAAGTTCTTTGCTTTCTCTATATTGTTTTCTAAAAACAAGAGTGTATCATCCGCATACTGAAGGCTTATAATACCACCAGGATACACCTCAGGCATAAGCCCAGAAATCAGGCCTTGTTCTGCTGCTTTAATCAGCATTCTAGTAAAAACATCTGCGACCAAATTGAAAAGGAGTGGTGAAAGGGGGTCTCCTTGTCTAAGGCCTTTACGAGACTTGAAATAACTACTATTCTCATCATTTATTCTGACACAAGCAGATCCTCCTCTCAATATTTTCCTAACCCAGTTTGCCCACTTCGAACTAAAACCCCGAGATGTCAACATCTCATCTAAGAACTCCCAGTTAATCCTATCATATGCTTTTTCGTAATCAAGTTTAAGAACAACACCATCTCCATGCCCGCTTACAACTCCATGAATAATTTCATGTGCCGCCACCACACTTTCTAAAATGTACCTGCCTTTCACAAAGGCAGTTTGGTTAGAAGCGATCAGTCTATCACTAATTCTAACCAGTCTATTGTTCATAGCCTTCGAAAAAATCTTGAAGCTACAGTTCGATAAGCTAATTGGCCTGAATTTCCTCAAGGATTTTGCCTCTGGTTCCTTTGGAATCAGAATGATAGTCGCATAATTTATCCTGGAAATATTTAGATTTTCAGCCTCAAAGGCCCTAAACATCGCCATTAGATCCTCTTTAATAACCTCCCAGAACTGCTGATGGAATAGAAAAGGAAGACCGTCTGGTCCAGGTGCACCATCAGCGTAAGAGCCAAAGATTGCACACTTGATTTCTTCTTCAGAGAAATGCGCCTCGAGGAGAGCATTCTCCTCTTCAGTAACTAGTTCAGCTTCACTCCAAAAAGAATTTTCTAGCGCTAATCCTAACCGTGGCTCCTTTCCAAAAAGGTTCTTATAAAAATCTACTGCCAAATTCAACATTTCCTTATTGTCAATTATGGACCCCTCAGGGCTATCAAGGCTATTAATAGCTTTCCTTCTTCTCCTCTGGTTAGCTACAGCCTGAAAATAGGCTGTATTTCTATCACCCTCTTTAATATCCCTATCCCGCGATCTTTGTCTCGCCTTAATCTCCTCCATCTGCCAAATTTCCTCTAACTTTTCTAAGGTATTTTTCATGTCTAACAACTCATGATCTTTTAACAGACCCTTCTCATACATCCCATCCAGCCGATCGTATTTAGTCATCAACTCCTTCTTTTCCCTTCTAATGTCAGCATTAGCATTTAGAGCCCATCCTTTCAATTTCTTCCTCAGGATTCTGACTTTAAATTGCCAGACATCCATCGGATCAGAAAAGGCGCATGGTGTGTTCCATAATTTCACAACCATCTCCCGAAAACCCTCTTTCTCAAGCCACCACTTCTCGAATCTAAAAGGACTCGCCTTCGGTGATATGTTTACACCAAAATTGATAACTAGAGGGACATGGTCACTTCCAGCTCTGGAAGCTACTTTCACATTAGCTAAAGGATACTGCTGTTCAAAAGCAGTATTCATGAAAATTCTATCCAAAGCTGCCATAATGGGGAGCTCTTGATTATTAAACCATGTATAATCACGCGAAGGATTTTTAATCTCCATCAAGCCCCACTGATTAATCCAGTTATTAAAGGCGTCCGCCCAATGGTGATCAATCACCCTATTAGTCTTATCATTTTGATATCTAATCAGATTGAAGTCTCCACCTATGATAATTGGTCCATCCCAATTATTAAAGAGGGAGTGCAGTTCATCAATGAACTCTTGTTTCCCATTGTCATAAGCAGAACCATAAACGACAACCAGTTTCCAACCAAACTTATCTTTCATATCTCTAATAACTACTGACACACAATGATTATGAATTTGCCAGCCAATAATGTCAACAACAGTATCTCTAAAACCTACAAGGATACCACCGGCTGTACCATTGGCAGGGAGCCAGTTCCAAACAAAATGAGGATTAACTGAATTTAAGAATGTATCCTCAAAATTCTCCTTTTTAGTTTCCTGAAACCCTACAAAGTCTAACTTGTTGTCAGCAACAAAGTCCGTAATACATTTAAGTCTCCCAGCCTTATTAAGGCCTCTAATGTTCCAAAATGCACCTATCATTAGAAATATTTTTATGTTCCTTACTACCTAAACTGGCCTCCACCACTTGAGACCAAGATCTCTCCCCCTTTTGTGATTCACCCTCTGTAATCAGAGTTGTATCAACAAAAGGAGTCACCCCATTTAATGGAGGAAAATCACCAGCATCAATTTCAATATCCAAATTGCATGGCAAAATAATCTCAGGATTATTTAACTCAAAATTATCTATCTTTTCTATTTCCTGTCCTTTCATAATCTTAATATTTTGCAAAGCCATATCTTCATCACTACCAAGGCTCAGGTTAACCTGTTTGGCAATGTCATTTAACTCAGTATTTTTCATGGAGACAAAAGATTTACCGTATTTGCTTTTAGGCGCCATTTCCAGATTCTTGTACTTCACCAGGTCTTCTGCTCTTTGCATCATTGTCCTTCCATCTTCTTTGTATCTTCTTGGCCTGTCTTGCCTCAGTATAGGACCCCATTGTACTTTTCTTTTCTGCTTTGGCATCTCCTCTTTGATTAGTTCACCCTCTTCCTCCTCTTTTTAGGGGTGGTAAAGGGCCCTCACTTTTGTACTAGAAATTTTAAGGATCGGGCCGGATTAGGGCCGGGTCAAAATAATACTAGTTTTTGAGCTAAATTTTGTTAGGGCCAAGATAGATTGTGAAGGAACAAACGGGCCATGATCCGTTACCACCCCTATGGGCATCTAGGCAGCGGCAACTAAGCCTTACTATCATCAAGTTGGCTTATACCATTCAGAATGTAAACAGCATCGGCCAATGAAGAAAGATAATTAGTTGGTCAGCTGACAAAACATTCGATGTATTACAAGACTAGTAG
>OAMR01000157.1:68944-79250 GCA_900205405.1 Echinochloa crus-galli | reverse complement strand
AGGAGCTAACCTGCCGTACAGAAATAAACACTAATCCAATGGTGATCAATCACCCTATTAGTCTTATCATTTTGATATCTAATCAGATTGAAGTCTCCACCTATGATAATTGGTCCATCCCAATTATTAAAGAGGGAGTGCAGTTCATCAATGAACTCTTGTTTCCCATTGTCATAAGCAGAACCATAAACGACAACCAGTTTCCAACCAAACTTATCTTTCATATCTCTAATAACTACTGACACACAATGATTATGAATTTGCCAGCCAATAATGTCAACAACAGTATCTCTAAAACCTACAAGGATACCACCGGCTGTACCATTGGCAGGGAGCCAGTTCCAAACAAAATGAGGATTAACTGAATTTAAGAATGTATCCTCAAAATTCTCCTTTTTAGTTTCCTGAAACCCTACAAAGTCTAACTTGTTGTCAGCAACAAAGTCCGTAATACATTTAAGTCTCCCAGCCTTATTAAGGCCTCTAATGTTCCAAAATGCACCTATCATTAGAAATATTTTTATGTTCCTTACTACCTAAACTGGCCTCCACCACTTGAGACCAAGATCTCTCCCCTTTTGTGATTCACCCTCTGTAATCAGAGTTGTATCAACAAAAGGAGTCACCCATTTAATGGAGGAAAATCACCAGCATCAATTTCAATATCCAAATTGCATGGCAAATAATCTCAGGATTATTTAACTCAAAATTATCTATCTTTTCTATTTCCTGTCCTTTCATAATCTTAATATTTTGCAAAGCATATCTTCATCACTACCAAGGCTCAGGTTAACCTGTTTGGCAATGTCATTTAACTCAGTATTTTTCATGGAGACAAAAGATTTACCGTATTTGCTTTTAGGCGCCATTTCCAGATTCTTGTACTTCACCAGGTCTTCTGCTCTTTGCATCATTGTCCTTCCATCTTCTTTGTATCTTCTTGGCCTGTCTTGCCTCAGTATAGGACCCATTGTACTTTTCTTTTCTGCTTTGGCATCTCCTCTTTGATTAGTTCACCCTCTTCCTCCTCTTTTTAGGGGTGGTAAAGGCCCTCACTTTTGTACTAGAAATTTTAAGGATCGGGCCGGATTAGGGCCGGGTCAAAATAATACTAGTTTTTGAGCTAAATTTTGTTAGGGCCAAGTTAGATTGTGAAGGAACAAACGGGCCATGATCCGTTACCACCCCTACCTCTTTTTCACATGCCACAAAGTCTTCAAACAAGTTCCTCCCATTGGTCTGCTTGGTAGTAATGTTGACCATTTCCTCCTCAATTTCCATACTCTCTTCCTCATCAGATTCAGCCAGCTCCATATCTCTCAAGAGATATGAGCATTCAGCCACTGACACTTCCTTTTCAGCTAACATCTTGAACTCCATCCACCTAGAATGGTTGGGTGAGCTTTCAGCATCCTCTGTATGCTTTGTGCCACTGTTCATGTTTTCAAAAAGCTGCAGGTTCTGATTAATGATGCTAGGAGTGTCAACACTCACTGTTCTACTCCCATATTTGCCCACACTTGTGCTTTCATATGCTTTCCCATTCCGTCCAGGGCCATCAGGATCATTCCTGCTCTTCTCAGCATCCAGATTACATTCCTTTTCCTTTTCCAAGTCCAGGTCATCAAACTCATCATCATTGTCATCATCATCTGGCTTATCATCTCCATTATTCGATGGTCCAGCTCCATAATGTTCCTGAACAAAACCTTCTACTGTGAAATTGGCCAGATACAACTGCTTCTCCAGTTCATATAACCTTTCCCTAGGAATTTTGCTTGGATTCCTACATGCAATTTTGACCCTAACCATCTCATAAAAAGACTTGAACAAACTTGCCCAATCCACCTCAACCATTATACCAAAGCCGGAGGCTATCTGTGCAAACACCTTCCAGGCACACCACTTAGGTGGCACTCCCCTGATCTGAACCCAAACTTCCTGCAATTTTCCATAAGGTTCCAAACTACCAACCCACTCCAATACTTCTACCTTCACACCAGGCTTCCTTAGGTTGAAAGAGGGATAATTCTTTATATCAGCCACTTTTTTATGTGGGGGAAACCTCACCAGGAA
The DNA here is from genome assembly GCA_900205405.1 of Echinochloa crus-galli. Lineage (NCBI taxonomy): Eukaryota > Viridiplantae > Streptophyta > Magnoliopsida > Poales > Poaceae > Echinochloa > Echinochloa crus-galli. The sequence goes on along the minus strand of OAMR01000157.1, from coordinate 77,174 downwards.
TCTACCCTCATCTAACTCTCTAATTTGCCATGGCCACTCCTTGCAGAAAATTTCTGAAAGTTCCTTTTCTAATTCCACCAGAGTTATCTCCCCTTCCTTGATATTGACCACACCACAATTCTGCAAATTCAACCAGGGCCGGCCCTGTGTTTTCTGGGGCCCTGGGCAAAATAATGGTTGGAGGCCCCCATTAAATATAAGCATCGATTTTTTATATCAATTACTGAACTAGAGTTTTTTATTAAAAAAGAGCCAAATCAAAAAATGTAATACGGATCACATACAAGGAAAGAAAGGAGCTAACATGCCGTACAGAAATAAACACTAATCCAATTAGTTGGGGACTAATATTTTTTCTTAGCAATCAGGTGGTGAACACGTACAATGAGTGAAGAAACTAGCGTCAGGCTGAACTTTTACCAGTAATTTGCATGTTTCTTCTTGTAGCGCTAGAATATGTTTACCTGGCCAGGGGCCCTTTGGTATTCCGGGGCCCTGGGCGGTTGCCCCGGATCACTACACTACAGGGCCGGCCCTGAATTCAACCACTGAGTAGACTCCACAGCAGGAGTATCAACATGATAGAACCCCAGACCAAGACTAGCACTGCCCATGTATGACGCCATAGGATGAGGAAATTTCCACTGTGGGCAAGCATTCATGTGGTGTCCCGGCACAATGCAGATGAAACATATCTTAGCTTTCTCACAGATTCCCACAAAGTGTCCCGGCTCACCACAGTTGTAACATGTAAGACTCCTGTACCTCTCATCAATCGCAAAAGGGGGGTCAGTCTGTATCACCTGTTCCTGAGACTGAGCACGCCCTGCCGGTGGAGGAGGCTTCTGAACACGCGGCTGGGGCCGCTGCTGCTGGTATTGCTGCCGCCCTCCACCCTGCTGTGCCATCTGCCTCAGTTGTTGCGGCGCTTGACTCTGATGTACTCCAATAAACCTCCACCCAGCACGACAATCACTAAGCCACTGCCTGCCTCTGAGTCTCACTCGAGAGCAGCGACCTCACAACATGGCCATGGTCGCCCCTGGCCTCTGAGTTGCGCGCTAGTGCCTTCTTTCCCCAGCTCCCCTACTCGTTCGACTCGATCCTTCCCTCCAGCCACTAGCTCGATGCACCTGGCCACCCTCATCCAAAAACTGATGTCTAGTATTCTCGCATGGGTGGCACACCAGACAATCTCATCGCTAATCTTCAACACGCCGGGGCAAGATGGCTTGGAGCAAGTAGTGGCGCTCACGGTGTCGCCGCTTACATGGTGGCCCAATACCACCTAGGCTGCCACTCCACCTTGTTCGTGGATTGAAGACTGACATGGCATGTTGGGCCATCTATGTTCTTCGGGTCGACATGGCATGAAAATGGGCCCGACGATATTTTACATACTTGGGCTGGCCTTGCCTTGCCGGGCAACTTGCACTGGGCCTGTGCCTGATCGGCCATGTGCTGGCCGGCCTGGTTGGCACTACTAGAGAGACCCTCAAAAACATTGGTCCATACACATCTTAATGTGGTAGCAATGTTTAGCTGATTAGCATGAACGCACGTGCGGCACGCACGTTTATTGATGACACATATGTACTAAAATAATATCACTTGAGTGGACCATGGTAAACAGACCAGTCGTGCGAAGCGCTTTTAAAAATACTTTATATTCGTTCTCTCATGTATAGAGAGTTTTAGATATATTCTCAAATGTAGATGCACATCATTTTTGAGATAGTTGGTCTTTATTTATATGGAAAAAAATGTCCAATCTATTGTTTATTAGCAATACGGGATAATTGTATATAGCCGTGGTTATAAATGTGGGTATATCATGAGCAGGTGGGTCCGCGTGGGTATGTGTAGAGTCTTAGGTGAAAAAACTTTGTGAGGGGTGGGGGTGGATTTTTTGGGGTGAGAAGTGTTTTCAATTCTCTAGGATCCTTTTAGTATAGATTATATGGGTTTTGGATGGAAATAATGATAACATGTTAATGATAATGAACAATTGATTTATTCCTATTTATGGTTAGCCTGATCTGAATATAATTAATTGTGCATAGATGACTTTTATCCGGCACGTATATCAAAATTCAAATTTTACAAACTTTAACCAATAAATTTTAAATTTCATAATGTAAATTTAGAATGTTTAGATTTATAATCAAAATTATTCTCTAATGATTATAAATCTCCCTCCGTATTGGCAAAGGAAGCCGTTTATGATAAGGTTTGAGTCAAACTTTGAGAATATAAATAATGAATAACTTTCAAGTTGTTGAGTTTGAAATTGTAAAAGTTATATGAATAGATTTATTTTGAAAAATACTTTCATAAAAGTATACACATATCACTTTTCGATAAATATAAATATTTTTATTGAAATAAGAAGTTAAAGGTGTGTTTTGAAGACCGTGTCGCTATCCTAAGGGCAAGTACAACGGGTCGGCGAGACCTGTCGCCATGCAAGAGAATTTCGCAGAAAACCCCCGCGCGCGCGTGTCGCCAAGGCCGGATCGTCGCCTCGCTCGTCTACGAGCGGAGCTCGTGCTCCTAGGACCGAGCAACGACCTCGTGCGCGTTGTAGCAGCCGCTGCGGGGAGACGACGGCGGTGGAGATCCCTTGTGCACGCAGGAAGGATTACTTGCCGCCCCCGGTTCACGCCAAATCGAGTTCCACCGCGCCGGCCGTGATCCACTGCGCCGGCCGAACGTCCGCCACGGGGACCGCCGGCCGCGCTGGGCAGTTGCCTCGCTGGCCGCGCGTGGGAGGCCCGCCGGCCGCCACCCCGCCCGCCACCGTGCACCCCAGCCCCACCTGCCGTGAGGATCTCGCGGGCCGTGCGCGGGAGGCCCGCCGCATGCCGCACGCCGCCGGCCCGCCCTCGGCGGAGATGGAGAGAGAGGGAGAGAGAGGAGGAGGAGGGGCAAAAGGGACGAACCTGGTGCATCCCACGCGTGCGGCCGGGCGAGAGTCCAACGTGCGCGGCCGACGGCGGCGCCCACGCACGTGGCCGGTCGGAGCTCCCTCCCCCCTCGTTGTCTGGCGGAGCCCCGCCATGGGGCCTCGCGGCCGCGCACGGCGCCCCGCCCGCCGCCGCTCCGGGGCCGCCGCCCCTCGCCGGAGATAGAGAGAGGGGGAGAGAGAGGGAGAGAGAGAGAGGAGGAGTAGGGGGGAAGAGCATAGGCGGTGGAGAGGATGGTGGGAGGCAGAGGAAGATAAGGTTAGGTGCGTGGGTCCCACTTGTCAGCCACACATTTGTATGTTGTTTGTATTACCTGATGTATACAACAAAAAGAGCTACAAAGATCTGATATATAGTAGGTCATCATTAGTTTTTGTGTCAAATGGTGAATTAATCACCATATAGACAGCCAAACAGACAGTCCATTGACAAGCTGTCTGTTTATGCCAAAAAGACAGTCCATTGACAAGCTGTCTGTTTATGCCAAAAAGACAGCAGCCGTCTGCACTGTTGTACTTGCCCTAGACGGCTTTCTTTAAGAGAGCAATAAATGGTCAAAGTGTAACTTAAAAGATCGTGTCAAGTCAAGTAGTGCCTTAGGGCAATGCCAACCCATGATGTCTATGGGTGATGTCCAAGAAACAAGAGACCAATAAATATGTACTATACACTATCTTGCTCAACGCTCAGTGTCTACAGCATTTCCATAGCCAAGAAACATTAATTACCTTCCCACATATACAAGGATAAGCTCATTATACTAAGAACTAGCATTGCCGACAGTTTTCAAGACACACCACATCATCATCTACTCGATCACAAGAAAAAACATAGAAAAATTAGCTAAAATTATACAACCGGCCGACCGCGTGTAGCCATGACCGCGTGGTGCTCTCTTCTACCAGGTTCCAAAACAATAATCTAGTCCTTCGCAGGCAGCCATGGCCACACACAGATCACCGCTCATCAGCACCACGTCCTGGTACCCTCCACCATGGCCGTTCCAGCTAAAGGCAGCAGCTCCCAGGCTCGCCACGGCAGCCGGCTTGGCCTCCGTCCGGGGAACGGACTGAGCGGCGGGGCCGACGGCGTCGACCGCCTTTTGGGTGCTGCTGGCGTGTCATGACCCAAGAGAGGCCCACGGTGGTGAAGCCCAGTCATCGAGTCACAGCCTCGCTAAAGTCCAAACAATTCTATACAAGGCAGCTGTGTACGATGAGGAAGACATCGAAGAACAGAATTCAGAAAGAGAGAAGAGAAAGCGAAACAGGAGGTCGTCTTCCTCCTCTCACTCTCCCGATATCCTATCCCCTCCTGTGATTGCTCACGCTCTTGGCTTAGATCTCATCTGGTGAGCCTTGGGTGTTACATGGCGGTGGTGATCCCGCCGCTCCTGCTCCTCCGATCGCTCTTCACCTCCGCGGCGTACGGTGACGCGCTGTCCACCCCGCCGTAGTCGAAGAGGTGGTGGTGGTAACCCAACGCCGCGTTGGTGAAGACGCCGGACGCCGCGCCGTCGTCCGCGGTGACCGCGCTTGCCTCGCTCGGCGGATACGCGCACCCGAGCTCGTTCGGCACCGCGTCGTCCTCACCGTTGTTGGGGCTGCCGCCGCCACCACTCATCGGAGTTGGCGCCGCGTTTCCGGCGACGATTGTGAAAGTAGAGCACAACTGGGAGTTGAGATTTTGGAGGTGATTTCCGTCGTCGCAGGAGGAGCGTCGCGCGAGAGAAGCAGTCGCGGGGAAAGGCCGGGCGGGGGAAGGAAGGCGCGCGGGGCGGGCGTCGCGGCGGCGACGCACTGGATCGAGGGGAGGAGGAAAATCCGGCGGGGAGAAATGAGTCGACCAGCCCAACGCGGAGTCTTTCGGTTTCAAGTGCCTTGGACCTGCCGCCGAAATGGTGTCGTGCATGCGACCGGTTCCATAATTTTTCCTCTCTCTCCTCTTTAATTACCATGTCATATCAAATATTTGCTGAGTTGTCATCCTAATTAATTTTATGGATATCAGCTGACATGGGGGGTTGGGGGTGCCCTTATACAAATAGATACATGGGTCATTCAATTATTATTATTAGTGTTTATATATTGTTGGCCGACGGTGTTAGGCTGACGCTATAAACTATTGAAAGCCCGTCCAGCTGCGGATCTTACTTTTCCATTATTGGTGGCAATAGGAATGCTCTTGAAATTAATTATTTTACCTAGAGACTTAGACATTGCAACAATATTCAACAGATAGTGTAAGGTGCTTGGTGGTGACCAAAATATTTGGATTTTCTAAATGTTTGTTGTCAGATCGCATTTAGATGATATTATTATTGTAGTTCAAGGAACCAAAGACACCATTTATTTATGGCGTGATTTCCTTAAATGGCAATTGCATCAACTGGAGCATGAGCAAACTGAAGTTCATGTGTCGTGTCGGTGGTTGAGGTTGGTCAGTTCCGTGTGCTTGAAATGGCCCAGCACTGGGGTGTACGCTCGCACGCTGTCCCGCACTGCAATGTTGCCTTTGCGGTACGTTGGGTGATACTTGATATGTGATTCAATGTAAAAAACTCGGCCGGGTGGGGAAAGACCGCCCCACCGGTACTATCTTAAGAAGAAGCCTCGGCTTCCCCGACCGAGAAAATCTCCGAACCCCGATCTCGCCCTGACACTAGGATCCGTAACCCCTGGGAATTGTCTGGGCCATACACGGTCCTCAGGCCGACCTAGGCCGGTTCTTAATTAGTGCTTTGGCACACGGGACTGGCGAGGAAATTTTTAACCACAATCTAAAATTCGCTCCCACGGGGATTCGAACTCAGGACTCGTGGATTGCCGCTCGAGTGTCTTAGCCGCTAGGCTAAGCATCCTTTGGCTCTGTGATTCAACGTTGCTTGGGATGACCATCCATGTGGTACTCTCTGATTCGCCCCCTATCACTTTAGCTCGTTTTGTCTTAATTCATACCTCCTTTTGAAAACCGTCTTCACTGAGATGTTGTCCACAGTTAATACAAAACATTATGATCAAATGGATATATTTTGATTTTTTTTAAAATAAGCATTTTTCATTTAGATGATTGAAACATATATACTAGTCGGAACCCCGTGCATTGCCGCGGTGCGACTAACAAATGAAAAACCAACCAGAACTTTTAGTGAACAATGGGAAATTAAACAGATAACAATAGCTTATTTGGTTGCAGTCAAGTAAAAATAAAAACGAACTCACGCAGAGTACTTCGTATGATTCAAGCTTTTTGAGTGAAGCCTCTAGAGCCTTCTCCATGGATAAACATAAACAAAAGGGAATCAACGAGGAATACTACTTTTGATTTTTTTTAACGCATCATTCGAGTTTACTTGTAGGTCTCTTTTTCTTTTGTTGTTCCCAAAAAACAACACGAGTGAATCCAGTAACGGTGGCAAGCATAAACAATTCTTTCTTTCTTTTCTATCTTTTTTCTTCTCCCCCTCTTTTCTTCTTTTTTTCTCTCACACTCGCTTCCCCTGCCGCCCCACCCCCTCCTCCCCGCGCGCCGCCTCCTCTTCCCCTCCTTACGCGCCGCCTCCTCTCCCCGACGCTCCACGCGCGGACTCCTCTCCCCACCTCCCCACGCGGAACCTTCTTTCCCTGCCGCCCCACCCCCTTTCCGGGTGTGACACTTTGTTTGGGCAAAACCCAGTTTCTTTCAACACATGGGTGATTCGACAATAGAAAATAAGTTAAACTAATCCATACCACAAGCTCTCCTAAACTTATTACGTTTCCAAATGAGGCCGTGAGGGTAACCGATTAACCGATAAACTCTAGCTCACTCACTAGTTGCGTTGCATATATTTAAACAGGCCGGGTTGCGGTGATCGATCACTATCAGACGTCATAGATAAGATATATGTAAAACAATGTCTCGATCTGGTGTTAGCATGGTACACATTGTGTTTACTACACCTTCGCAAGCTTTTATTTGGTTCCGATAAAACCATAGCAATACACGAAATTATGCGTCAGCTGCTCATCTGGAGCCCGGGCGGCAGCATCGCGCCCATGCCGACGCCGCGTCGGCACGGGTAGGGGTGGGCATAAAACCCGATACCCGAAGCCCGAACCCGAAAAACCCGAACCTGAAAAACCCGAAATCTATAAAACCCGAACTTAGATCGGGTTTGAAATCCCATAACCCGAATTAAATTAGGGTAATTCGGGTTTGAGCCCACGGTACCCGAATAATCCGAACTACCCGAAATATGTTAGAAATTCTATATATTACAACACATAAGACAATTGAAAGGGTCGTATAGTATATATTTCGTTTCCTCTTATGTCAAAACACTATTGCTCTATGTTAGTATGATCTTTTTACGGTTAATAGATACATCATTGTGTCATTTTTAGGCTTAAATGATGTTAGGGCTCTCAAATGTTACTAAAATTTTGTTTCACTTTGTTGTAATGAGGTAGTTCGGGTTACCCGAACCCGAACCCAAAATTATCAAAAACCCGAAAAACCCGACCTGAACTTCTGTGAACAAATTTCGGGTTTTAATTTTCAAAACCCGAATTTTTCAAAACCCGAAAAACCCGACCCGAACTTTTCGGGTAACCCGAATGCCCACCCCTAGGAGCGACGGCCAAGGCATGTGCGGCGACTGCCCCTACCTCCCCTCTGCCCCTCCCACCGTCGCTGGCGCGGCAGCCATGGCGGCGCCGGCGGCGAGCGGTGGAGGCTTCTCGAAGCAACGTGGGAGCGTGTGCATTGAGCGGTTGAGGCTACTCGAAGCAGCACACGTGGGAGCGAGCAGGCCGTTTGCTCCAGATCAAACGGTGGACACGGCACAGCTACAGTGTAACAGTGAAACGTGAGAGAGTCAACAGTGAAAATGAACAGTGTAACAGTGCCATGGCGTCCGTACATCTACAATTTTATTAGGTTTATAGGATATCTCTATTTTGTCCTCGTAATAGTTTCTAATTCACTACCGGAATCCGTAGATTTGCCGTGTGCTCCGGCACACACGGCAAAGGCTATAATACACACGACAAAGTCTTTGCCGTGTGTAGTACACGGTAAAGTCTTTGCCGTGTGTAGTACACGGCAAACAGTACACGGCAAACGCCGGCTTTGCCGTGGGCTATTTGTCGGGCACACGGCGAAGCTTTAGCCGTGTGCGGCGACGGCACTCGGCAAACTGTTTTTGAAAAAAAATATCAGCCCGGCCGACGGGCCGACCGCCCGCCGCCGTGCCGGACGCGCCGCCCCCGCCCGCGCCGAGC
>OAMR01000157.1:31872-50136 GCA_900205405.1 Echinochloa crus-galli | reverse complement strand
TGTCATCACTTGGTTGTCGTTGACATGGACGACTCCCGGTGGCGCGTACGGCTAAGGGGGTTAACCGGCCGAACGGAGTCGTTCGTCCCGGATTCAGAGTCAACGGGAATATAGCACATATTTGTCGTAGTTGTACCTGCACAGGTGTCACTCACCAAAACTCGTGGAACTTTATTAGAAATAAAACCTAAGTACATGGAATGTTGCATATAACCTCATTTATTCCCGAGTATTGGTGGTCGGATTTGGGTTGTAACGACCGCCAACACTCTCCTTTGCCTGTCTACGCCACCCCGCCTTAGGGAGGGCTCGCAGCCTCGCGCCTTGGGCCCGCGCCGACTTACGTTGAGCCTGCGCCATCGCACTATGGTTTGCCGGCCCCCACACCGTCCGCCGAGCCCTTGTGGTCCCTCTCGCTGGCGGTGCAGGCGCTAGTTCGCGTGTGCGGCCGTCGAGGGGCTCCGTTGGGAGCTTTTGATGATAGAGGAGTTTTTTTTGGGGCATCTTTGCTGAGTATATTTAGGGTTGGGTTCGATTTTTTTTTTGTTTACGATGGGGTTTATTAATGGTGTTTCGGGTGGAATTTCTCTGAACTTAAGAGTTTCTCCTGCAAAACTTGCAATCAAACCGAAAACTTAACTGGATCAAAATATTTCTTATCAAACTTAATTTAAAACTTTAGGGGTGGCACCGGCGCCTTGGGTGTTTGAGTCGGTCCCCTTTCTTAACCCTACTAAACCTAGAACGAAACCAAATCTAAGAACTTATGCCCCATGAAAAGAATGCTAAGGCCACCGATACCAAATGTAGGAATCTATATTTCTGAGAACTAAAATAAACAAGATATTTCGCATCTAAAGCATGAGCACAACTTATAAATGAGTAGGAGTACAACCAGCGGTGATTGTAGATCTAGATCCGACCAGTGTTGTTGGTGCAAAGGTTGGTGTAGTCCGAAGATGTACACGGCATCCCTCCGGTCTCCACCTTGTTTGCCCTGGGACGGCAACGTCGAGACGACGGCGGCCTTCATATGGTTCTAGCGCCTCCAGAGATCGGGCAACATTGTAGGGCTGCGTTCACTCAAAACAAGCCGGGGCAACCTCTTTTAATATGGCGCTGGGTGATCTGCGACCACAACCACATGTTGGTTTAGCCTCTGCTCCAGGCGCGGAGAGGCCGATTCAGCGAGTTTTGGGCTTATCCCATTTTCCTTCAATTTTCCAACAAAAATGTCACGGATATGACAACCCAAGTTAAGTATAGGAGCCAAATCTGCAATTTACGAGTTCAGAGATGAAAATGGTACCCAAATCTAAGTTTAAGGGCTAAACTAAGCGATTTATGAGTTTGGGTACAGTCACGGAGATGACACAGCAAGAACAGTTTCACGACTGCTCATGAACTTTAATTTACGCTTTGCAAAAACATGTTGCATAAAAATTGCGCACTGACAAAACAATAAGTATGTCCAACTAGCAAATACATATAGTTTAAATAGCAGCAAGCCCCCATAGACAATCCATCACGGGCACCTTGAAGACAGATAAAAGATAACAAATGACCAAAGGAAATTCATGCAAAACACCATGACAATGACACCTAGATAAACTGACCAGCTACAGCCCTGGAGAATGCTCAACAGATTGTCAAGCAAGACACATTAAAGCGATTGACAAGGTGACATTAGCTATGAAACTTCTGTTTCAGCTCAGCCAAGATGCTTAAAGAGTGACGTTTTGCATTATCACGCGCTTCCTTAATTCTTCTGCTAGCATCTTCCAGTCTGGCGAACTCTGCATCTTTACGTTCTTTCTCCTTTGCAATCTGCTGCCTCTTGTACCGAAGTTCACAAAGTTTCTTCTCAATTTCAGCAATAGCTTTATGATTTTCATCAAGCAATAAATTGATTCCAGACATGTTAGTCGCCTTCTCCAGCATCTGTGCCTTCAGGTTGTCTTCATCTTCAAGACATATCATGTAATGAGTTTTGATTTGGACCAATTTAGTCAGGTAACTTTGCAAAGGTTGGATATTGAATCCGTTTTCCTCCAGATGGTGAAGAGTACTGCTCATATCTTCAAATGAAGCCATGCTGTCTTCTAGGCTTGATTTTGTTATATTTTCAAATTCGATGGAAAATGCTGCCATCAGACCAAAAGCGGTTCCTTCACGAATTGATGGTGTAAGTCCCTGAATTGGACGAAAGTGGGGTTCCTGTGGTAGCTTCTTAAACGCATCCATTGCTTCAAGCTTAGGCCAACAAGGTGAGCTCTTGACGAAGGGAGCCTGGTGACTGGAGATATGAGAGCTCCCAGCAATTGAGGAGCTCGTCAATGGATTATTCTCACTGGCGCATTGCGAGCTCACAGCATTTGGTAAACTTAGCAGGAGTAGGCTGTCATTCACACTCCCCCCATCCTGTTCAGCTAGATGATCAATAGACTGGGTCGGTGCCTCCATAATATGGTTGCTTTTAACCTCTTGGGTAGCATCTCTGTCTGTGCTCATATCTCCATCGTTCTTTGCCTGACAGATGCTGTTGATAGTAGTACTGGTAAGATCCTTATCCAGTATATTACTATGTGTGTCAGTACCTGCCAAAGAAATCTATTTAAACATCTCATATCTGCTACTTTGAGTATGCATTTAACAACTATTATGTACCCTCTGCACGTTTTCACCGTGGGTAAAGTTTTCACAGTTCATACCTTTTTCATTATACATTAGTTCAAAGCCTGGAGGCACCATTGCTGGGATAGTCTTCTGATTTATTGCATTGTTTCCATTAATTGTATCTTCCAAAGTTCTCCCTAGCTGCTGCAGAGTTTGAATTTGTGTTCCCTCCAACTGTACCTGAAACAAATTACAACGGTGAGAACTGAGAAGCGGATGGCTAAAATAAATACCAGGACAGGTCAAGGAAGAAAGTTCATACTATTGAGGAAGACACCATGCATTATGCTGCTTTTGCTCCTTCTTCTCTCTTCTGCATAGCACTTGTTACATCGACTGAGCTCGGTGGAGTGTCTGGACCTTCTAAGCCTTTTCTCTTTCTTACTGCAGATTGTACAGCATTGTGTTCAATTGTGAAAAAAGACCTCATCGATGAATCAATGTTAGACGGCAACTTACATTTTCTGGTGTAAGCGTTGTTTAATAATGAACCAGCGTTAGTCCCTGTTGACACCTTTACATCGATTGATAAAAAGAACAGCTCAGCAGAACATCTGCATGAATATATGTGTAGAATGGAAAAGCTCTAAAGCAGAAAATCACAAGATCGAGCTGCCGCATCAAAATCCTCTACCTGTTTCCCCGATGCTGAAGTAGTCGATCTTGCTTTCCAGAGAGGCATTCAAATCGGAATTAATTTCATTGCTACATAAATTGTTGTTTCTCTGCAAAAGAATATGCACATGCAAAAATATTGACATTAAAAGCCACTGTAAATACCTTTGAGGCATTGTTACTTCAATTACAACACACAATGAAGGGAACTCACATTAACAGAGGCTTCATTTTTTCTCTAAAGTGAGCTTGGAAGTCTCCCTGATGCAGAATGCCGCCTCATGTTAACCTGCCTCTGCAGTAGAAGTTTTGAATTATCAGAATATGTCGTGGAACTGTGGAAGTATTATAAATACACGCAATGTTAAAAAGTTTTGTAATATTTGCAGTCTTCGTAGCAAGTATAAAGCCGTGTAACAATATCTTCTCAGCATGAGACATATTGTCTTTTGCAGATAATACCTTGGAGAAAAGACATCATCAGTTCACATAAATCATCAGTGAGTAATTTGGAGTGAATAAGAAACACTACCACTTTTCAACCTGAACCCAAAGTGATGTCACTGCCGCAGCAGCTTGAATAACACGAACAGAGAAAGGTCTAAAGACTTCCAAACGTCTTTGAACCAATGAATCATTCTAGTATAGGAAAAACAACTAAGCTAAGCTACAATTCTAAGTTCTTCCCATGAATCATTCCTGAATATATTTTGGGATAGTAAATCTACATATATGAAAATCTAGAGTAGCTAGATTCATGGAACCGCAAAAATCCTGAAGGTAAAAAGTATCAAGTTGAGAAGAAAAAAAAATGGAAAGTACAATCTAGTCTCTTAATTGCAGGTGCATCATTACCTATTGCAACGTGAAATTACAATCTAGCCTCTTAACCATATGTCCTCTAATAACTACCTTAAGTGAACTTCAATAATTAAACATTCCGACGTGAAAATAGTTGCACACAGCACGAAATAATGGGAAATGCAAAGCTAGCAAGCACAACTATGAATGTGTTTGTTGCACAACTATGGGCACATGAATGTGACCAGTGCAACGTGAAATTACAATCTAGCCTCTTAACCATATGTCCTCTAACCATCTTATGTTAACTTCAATAATTAATCAGTCCAACGTGAAATTTGTTGCACAACATGAAACAATGGGAAATGCAAAGCCAACAAACACAACTATGAATGTGTTTGTTGCACAACTCTGGGCACATGAACGTGACCAGTGCAACATGAAATTACAATCTAGCCTCTTAACCATATGTCCTCTAACCACGTTAAGTGAACTTCAATAATTAAATAGTCCAATGTGAAAATAGTTGCACAACACGAAACAACGGAAAATGCAAAGCCAGCAAGCACAACTACGAATGTGTTTGTTGCACAACTCTGGGCACATAAATGTGACCAGCAAATTTAGTGGCAACCATATGGCATGTTCAGATTTTAACAACACAAAACCCCAATTTATGTAAGACAAAATGTCAAACTTATGTGATAAATTCATATGAAAATAACAATGTATGCAAAGTAGTAATTTAGAAACAAAACTTTCAGAGAAAATTACAAAAACAAACATTTAAGCAAAAAATAAAAATTTGGGCAATAAGTAGTAAAAACATTATGAAACAAAATTTTCACCAAAATTACATTTTTTTAAAACAAACAACTCTGGAAAATTCGCACATAGATCTTCTCCGCCAAAAAACATGGACTGCAGGAAAAGAAAGAAAAGGGAAAATGTTATTTCAGAAATCACTATGTAAGAAACCGTTATTGGTGACGCGTCCACATAGACATTGGAGACGCGTTTTTTACGCGTCACTAAAAATGTGTCTCTAATGTAAAGTTATAGGTGACGCGGATTTTACGCGTCACTAATAACTGATATATTGGCGACGCGTGTCTAGCTACCCGCGTCACCTAAGATGGTCATTGGAGACACTGCCTTAAACGAAACGCGTCTCCTATAAGGTCATTGGTGACCAGCAGAAAGCAGAACAACACTTTATTCCTGTCTAGTCACAAAATATCCAAAATTCACTATAAACTCAATCACCAGTCATAAAATGTTACTGCAATCAAGATGTGCTACCATGATAACATAAACCTGTCCAGGTAAGGACCATTTGTAATGTGACAGATACATAGAAAATACACATAAAACTGATCCATGTGCTGTATAGTAGCATAAAGTTCTATGAATATTGGAAATAATTAAGGAAAGCTCAGAGTTAGAACCAGGATTTGACAATTCCCACATGAAAAGGCATCACGACGATATACTGTGCAGTTAATTTTGCCACAAACTCATGCAACTATGTCCTACTTAAGTATAGGAGAGCCAAACCAATAATGCTATAAAAACCAACTTTATTCTACATGAACAGCTGGTCACTAATTACAATGAGCATTTGAATCACCAAGCCTTCCCTAACAGAATGTGTTTACCTAATTAGCTTCCCTGACAGAAAGAGTATAACTCACAGAAATATTCATGTATCCAGTAATTAAACTAAGAATTGGACAGGTTCCGTCACAATCCTAACCCAGCAATCTCAGAAGTGAACTCATTTCTACTGCCTACTAAGATTGAGTTAATTCGGTAATGCAAAAGTGATATGACAATTTCAGTCAAATAATGATATTCTTTGGACAGTAGCTACTGGATTTGAAATCCAAGCATTCTCATGCTTGCATACAAAGTAAATGTGTACATACAAGTCAATATTTGAAGGTGTGCCTCAGGGCAGTGCATCCCTCCTGCTCCTGCTCCTGCTCCTTGGTACAGCATGCACCATCATCGACACTACTGCTCCTAAGGCAAACACGTGCTGGTGCAAATGCACCAGATAGAGAAATAGTTCAGATATTTCACAAAAAGAAAGTTCAGAGAAGAAATGACTAGTAGAATCGACCTAGTTTAGTTCACTATTTTATATGCACAGAGAGAAGAAATTACCCAAATAGTGTCTTCCAAGGTGTTGAATTTCTCCATTCAGCAACTTAACAGCAGCGTCTATGCCATCCTGACCAGTTAAGAATAGCAAGATAATGGTTAACGTGAATTTTTAGTTTCCAGTAGCGATTGAGATAATGGCTCATAAGTCATATCATAGCATGGAAGCAAAATTCAGTGAAAGTGTCTGTTGCAACCAATGGAAATTGCAAAGTCACCTCCATCCGCAAGTGACAGTTTCAAATATTGGTTTCTACTAGTACCAATCAGCATTTCTAATTGGAGCACAGTGATTGACTGTTGATTTCTAGTACCAATGAGCATTCCTAATTGGAGCACAGTGATTGAATGTAAGTTTCTAGTACCAATCTGCTAGAACTAGAAACAAATCAGATTCACCTGAATCGAACTAGAGAGGCCACACTGGTAAAAACCTGATATGGCCACCAAAGCCATGCTGATTTCTAAGACAAACAATGACTTAGAACAATAACATATTCATCACAGGGACATACAAAAGGTGTAAAGTATCCTCAAACATACCTTCCAGTCCTTTGTGATTACAAGCATTAAAATCCTATCTATTGAAGGTCCAGGAACATACCTGGAGTAGCGCAGCAATTGTACCAAGGAGTGCCACAGCAGCGGGGCAAGATCTTGAAATATCTCTCTTTTTTGAAAAATGGATACATTTAGATATGTAGTTTTGCCTTGCAAAATGCCAATTCATGCTAAAGTCTGGACACACAAATCTATGATACATTTAGAATCAACACTAGCTAGCACACAGACAAAACCAACTATCCAGATAAAAGGGATGGGAGAACTCACTTGTATCCTGATGTTGCATGTGCCAGAACAAGGCGCTATTTATTCTCAATTATTACTCTTAAATCTCGACGTGCAGCTTCAAGGAACATATAGTCACGGAATTGATCCTGTTATGTCAAAAAAAGCATAGGAGAATTTTATTTTGTGCAAGTGACAGTGGCGGGCTAACATCTACTTATGTTAGGAAGCCACTCCAAGTAAAGCATATACTTATTTACAAAAACCCAATATTACTTGAATGGTTGCTGTTGCAGCATGGTATCCTCACCCAAATGCACGAACGCGGCAGCTCGAGTCTGTGCTCAGCCGCATTGTCAGCCTGGCCGCCGCCATCGTGCTGTACAGCGGCGGCGGCGACAGTCCCGCGCAGCACCCGAGCTCCACCAGCATCCTGCACACCGCACAGTCCATATGTTACAGATCCAGCCCTAAATGCACCGGCAACAGGGGAAACAGAAGAACGACAGCCGTCACCTGGAGAAGCACGGGGCGCGGCGGGCAGTCGAGGCGGCGGCGGAGTGGGCCGCGGTCACCGAGCGGTTGGCGGTGGAGGCCACGCGAGCGGCGGCGCTGGAGCAGGTCGCGAGGCCATCTCACCGCAGGTTCCGGGTGCAGAGACTGGGGAGGAGTTGTGGCGGCGACGCCCTTGCGCTGGGGAAGGGGCGGTGGATCTGAGTAGCAACAGCTTGAACGGGGACAAGGTGCTCGACGAGGAGGACCCGAAGGAAGTGGCGCTGGAGGATCTGGTCCCACCGCACGGCCGCCGCTGCCGCGGACGTGGGGGACGACGACGGTGCGGCAGGTCCCCGCTGTCCCCTCCTCCTCCACCACCACCAGCAGCGCAGCACCACCAGAGAGGGGAAGAGAGGAGCGGCGGCAGCGCCTCCAGATCTGGACGAAGCGGGAGGTGGGGCGGGACGAGGCGGCGCCGGTGGGCGCGCCCGGCGACGTTGACAGCAGCTGACGCCGACTGCGAGGGGAGAGGAGGGGGCGGCGGCGTACTGGCGGCTGCGAATGGAGGGGGGAGGAGCTGAGGGTGCGGTTGTGCTAGTAACCCTAGCGTCGCGGCGCGCTGCACTGCCTTCTTGGGCCGGCTCAAAGGCCACTGTGGCCCAGGCCCAGGTTGTTGCCTATTGCCTTTCGATTTAAGACTCGGTCGACTCGGTTATAGGGGACTTGCTTATAGGAGACGCGGTTTACCGAAACCGCGTCACCAATATATCGAGTTATAGGAGACGCGTATTCGTGGGGCGCGTCTCCTATAACTGAGACAGTCATAGGCGACGCGGCTCATGAAGACGCCTATTAAGATACATAGGAGACGCGTGTTGTCTCTACAGACTCATTGGTGACGTGTCTAGTCAATCCGCGTCGCCAATGACTTATTGGTGACGCGTCTCAATTCCGCGTCGCCTATTAGTGTGTCTCCTTTGTCGAGTTTTGACATAGTGAATGTTATTAGACAATTTTTGAAGAAAAATATTTTTGAAAAAGTAAAAAAGAAAAAAAGACATGTAGAAAACATTTTGTAACGAAATCTAGAAAACACACAAAAGAAAAAAAGAAATGGAATAAAAGGGGGGAGATGTCACATATGAATGCACTAACTGACCAAATTGAGGAAGCAGTAATCCAGAAACAAAAATAAACTCAGACAAACGTATAGATGCAAATACCAGGAAAATGAGCAACGAAAGAACACTCAAATCGAGCAACCATAGTACACCAAGATCAAGAAACAGGGCACATAATGAGCAACACAAAGACCTACCGCTAAGAGTAGTAGGCCGGCCACCAAGGTTACTTTACATACAACAGCCACAAGAGGCTTCTTGAGCTCAACAAATAGATAAAGAACCACAGCCGATGTAGAAGATGGCCTACACAAAACTGAATGAGCCCTCCATGATTTCGTAGGAGGCACCAAAACAGGAATCGAGACGACCATAAAAGCCACGCACAGGAGGAACTGTAAATGAACAAAGGAAAGGATGCTAAAGCCAAAAAGCAAGGTATAACACTAACAAAAAGTGGAGAACCCACATGATACACATGGCTAAAAGAAAAGAAAGTGTGAAATAGGAAAAGGGGAATTTAACACAGAAAAGTTGAAAAAATAGTTTGAAACTAAAATAAGAAAAAAATCACATATGAACGCACTAACTGACCTAATTGAGAGAGCAGTAATCCAGAAACAAACATAAACTCATACAAACGTATATATGCAAATACCAGGAAAATGAGAAGGAAAGAACACTCAAATTGAGAACCATAGTACACCATGATCAACCAGCACAGCACATAATGAGCAACACAAAGACCTACCCCTGGGTACTAGGCCGGTCACCAAGGTTACTTTGCATGCAACAACCACAACAGGCAGCTTGAGCTCAACAAATAGATAAAGAACCACAGCCGATGCAGAAGATGGCCTACACAAAACTGAATGAGCCCTCCATGGTTTCATAGGAGGCACCAAAACAGGAATCGAGACCATAAAACCCACGCACAGGAGGAACTATAAATGAACTAAGGAAAGGATGCTAAAGCCAAAAAGCAAGGTATAACACTAACAAAAAGTGGAGAACCCAACACATGGCTAAAAGCAACACAGGACCAACAACAACCCAAAAAAGCAACATAGTGAATCGAAGTACCATCTAGAGACAATGAAGAGCCCAATAAACTAAGCAATTACCAAGGTACATCCTAGTAAATCAAAATAAGCACCTAATACTAGGATACTAAATTGTTAATTAGTAATTCATTGGATGCACAACATGCTATAAAAGCAATAGAATGAAATCATAATTTGTACACTTGCCTAATAGGCGGGGACTAACATAACCATGAAAGCAACAGACAACAATGAATGAGATAACATTAAAGGAATAAAACATGTGATGTCACTGTCGCAACATCTTGAATAACACGAGCAGAGAAAGGTCTAAGGACTTCCAAACATCTTCGAACTAATGAATCATTCTAGTATAGGAAAAACAACTAAGCTAAGATACAATTCTCAGTTCTTCCCATGAATCATACCTGAATATATTTTGGGATAGTAAATCTACATATATGAAAATCTAGAGTAGATAGATTCTTGGGATAGTAAATCTACATATATGAAAATCTAGAGTAGATAGATTCATGGCACCGCAAAAATCCTGAAGGTAAAAAGTATAAGGTTCAGAAGAAAAAAGGGAAAGTGCAATCTAGTCTCTTAATTGCATGTGCATTATTACCAATTGCAACGTGAAATTACAGTCGAGTCTCTTAACCATGTGTCCTCTAACCACCTTAAGTGTACTTAAATAATTAAACAATCTAACGTGAAAATAGTTGCACAGCACGAAACAATGGTAAATGCAAAGACAGTAAGCGCAACTATGACGAATGTGTTTGTTGCACAACTCTGGGCACATGAATGTGAGCAGCTAATTTACTGACAACCATAGGACATGTTTAGATTCACCATGTGCTGGAGGAGCTGGCACATCACACGGCGAAGATTTTAAAAAATAAAATAAAAAGGAAGGAGACGTGCCGTCTATTCTTTTTTTGTCGTGTGGTAGGAAAAGCACACGACGAAGGTTTGAAAAAAATCAAAATAAAAAGGAAGGAGACACGCCATCAACAAATGGCTGTCTGTTCCTTTTTTTGTCATGTGGCAGGAAAACACATGGTGAATTTTTTGCCGTATGCCCGCAATAAGGCCCACGACGAAGCCCCTTCGCTGTTGGACCTCGTTGCCGTCGGGACTTCGCCGTGATCCGCACACGGCAAAGTCTTCATCGTGTATGAGAGGGGTTTTGTCGTGTGCCCCAGGCACACGGCGAAGGATCGAAATCCTGTGGTGGAGGCATTAGTGTTGCGGACCCAAAATTAATACCGGCGCAAGCTAGATGTGCGATGGTGCACATCGCCACCCGTAGCATGCTCCATCGTGTGGGATGGCGCGGACAGGCTTTTCGGATCATCGCGCGGGTCAAGGCTAGGAAGGCATAGATCCTAGTTTTTTTTTCAATATATAAGCTGTGAATAAACAGAAAAATACTGCAAAGTCTTTGCAGCACCAAACATCGAGTACGTTCATCACTGTTTTTTTAGTGCGCTTCTGCTGTTCGCCGGAGGCACGTGTTTGCCGGTGAATTACGTCATCCCTATGTTTAGTTCTCATATATATGTTTCTCCGCGCCTTTTATTTTCTTTCTTTTCTCTCTTTGCACAACATGTTTCTCTCATCGCCGATACCATGAATCGGACGTTTCTTCCATTGATGCTGTCAATTGGTTAATTTCTGTTGAAGTGGTGAATTGATTCACGAGAATATATGTTTGCGTCTAGTGGTGGATAACGAGCCAGCTCCGTTTGATTGTGCTCGTTATATTAACGAGCAAGTTGGGCCTGTCTCGTTATTAATGTAAAGCAAATATGTCAGCTCAGCTCGGCTTGTTACAGCTCGCCAGCCAGTGCATAGATATATACTCTCAGATTAAATAAGGTATATAGGTGATTAGTCAACGGGAAAATCATGTATATAATATGATATACAAATGACTTAAGTAACACATATGTGCGGCGGAGGCGTGGCCGGGGCGACGAGCTAGGGTGGAGGCGACTGTTTCGACGGATGAAAATAAAAAAGAAGCGAACCGTTTTTTGGTGTAACCAGTGGCAGGTGGGTAATTTTGTGACCCAAAAGTAGGTGAAAACAGGGCCTGAGCTGCTTTCAAATTTATACTAGGCAAAAGCTGGTTTTGGCTGTGACTTTGAATGACAGCCAACCTCTTTAATTGGGCTTTTGACTTTTTTGGAAGCAAAAGCAGGTTGGGAGCTCAACCAAAGACACTCTAAGTCTATGTTAAATCAATCAAGACATAGGAACACTATATAGTTCCATTGACTATAGTTAAATATTTAATTGCTGATAATACAATAGTAAATACCTTATAGCTTATAGTTAAAGACTTACATGTGGTGTATGGATGAAGTTTTTGGCCCAATTAAGATGCATATTGGTGTAGCTTGTGTCATCCTAGCCTGCTAATGCACGTAGCTCGTTAAATTCTCGAACTAGCTCGAACTTGCTTAGCTAATTATACTAACGAGCTAAAACTCCTACTCAGCTCTCATTTGAAATATGCACCGAGCCGAGCCGAGCCGGCTGCAATCCGAGCGAGCTAATGAGTTTTCAAGCATTTTGTCCTGACATATTTAATTGCGACCGAGTGCATATGTGATTCTATGTAAGTTTGCATTTGCTCGCGAGCTGGAATGAGCCAAGTTGAGCCGATCGAGCTCAGCTTCGCATTGCATCTTGAGTTCTGCACTACCACAGAAAAGTAGCACCGGGCGAAACGGCATTTGCAAGGTCGGGTGTCCAGCCCGCTCCTGCTTTTCGCAGTTAGAAATAGCTGTTTGCAGGAACGGGCGTCCACCCGACCCTACAAATGCCCTTTCTAGGGGCGGGCAACGGCCTCACCCGCCTCTGAAGATCGATTAAAAAAAAAAGCACCACAGCCGCTGGACTAGGGCCACACATGTGGGTCATCCTCGCCGGCGTTCAGAACCCCACCGGAGAACCTGCACAGCCGGCCGATGCGCCTCTGCTGGTTGCCGCGAGCCGATGCGCCCGCGAGATGCAAGCTCGCTGGCCAACGAACCCTAGCAGGATGCAGCGCACCACTGGACGCCGCGCCCTCATGGGTGGCCGGCCGCGAGCCGCCGACCGTGGGGCCCCGCAAGAGGCCAGCACCAACCGGCCGCCGGGCCCTAGCGGGAGGCCGTGCGTTGCTGGACGCCGTGCCCTCACGGGTTGCAGCGAGCCACCGGCCGCCGCGCCGCCACGGGTTGCCGCGAGCCGTCGGTCACCGCGGCCCAGATCTCCGCACCGCCCCGCCATCGCAACCCGCGGGAGGCCGCGAGCCGCCGGTCGCCGCGCCGCCGCTGGTCTCCGCGCCGCCGCCCGCCTGCCCCGCGGGAGCCGCGAGCCGCTGGTCTCCGCGCCGCCGCCCGCCATTGCCCCGCCGGTCGCCGCGCCGCCACGGGTTGCCGCGAGCCGTCGGTCGCCGCGGCCTAGATCTCCGCGCCGCCGCCGCCATCGCACCCCGCGGGAGGCCACGAGCCGCCGGTCGTCGCGCCGCCACTGGTCTCCGCGCCGCCGCCCGCCTGCCCCGCGGGAGGCCTCCGCGCCGCCGCCCGCCATTGCCCCGTCGGTCGCCGCGCCGCCGCACGCCATCGCACCCCTGCGGGAGGCCGCGAGCCGCCGCCCGCCCGCCAAAGGCCGAGAGACGCCCGCCGGCCCTTCTTGCAAAGGAAGAAGTGTGAAGATGGGAGAGCCTTGAAGAGATAAGGAAGAGAGAGAGAGAGAGACCCGACCCTACAAATGCCCTTTCTAGGGGCGGGCAACGGCCTCACCCGCCTCTGAAGATCGATTAAAAAAAAAAGCACCACAGCCGCTGGACTAGGGCCACACATGTGGGTCATCCTCGCCGGCGTTCAGAACCCCACCGGAGAACCTGCACAGCCGGCCGATGCGCCTCTGCTGGTTGCCGCGAGCCGATGCGCCCGCGAGATGCAAGCTCGCTGGCCAACGAACCCTAGCAGGATGCAGCGCACCACTGGACGCCGCGCCCTCATGGGTGGCCGGCCGCGAGCCGCCGACCGTGGGGCCCCGCAAGAGGCCAGCACCAACCGGCCGCCGGGCCCTAGCGGGAGGCCGTGCGTTGCTGGACGCCGTGCCCTCACGGGTTGCAGCGAGCCACCGGCCGCCGCGCCGCCACGGGTTGCCGCGAGCCGTCGGTCACCGCGGCCCAGATCTCCGCACCGCCCCGCCATCGCAACCCGCGGGAGGCCGCGAGCCGCCGGTCGCCGCGCCGCCGCTGGTCTCCGCGCCGCCGCCCGCCTGCCCCGCGGAGGCCGCGAGCCGCTGGTCTCCGCGCCGCCGCCCGCCATTGCCCCGCCGGTCGCCGCGCCGCCACGGGTTGCCGCGAGCCGTCGGTCGCCGCGGCCTAGATCTCCGCGCCGCCGCCGCCATCGCACCCCGCGGGAGGCCACGAGCCGCCGGTCGTCGCGCCGCCACTGGTCTCCGCGCCGCCGCCCGCCTGCCCCGCGGGAGGCCTCCGCGCCGCCGCCCGCCATTGCCCCGTCGGTCGCCGCGCCGCCGCACGCCATCGCACCCCTGCGGGAGGCCGCGAGCCGCCGCCCGCCCGCCAAAGGCCGAGAGACGCCCGCCGGCCCTTCTTGCAAAGGAAGAAGTGTGAAGATGGGAGAGCCTTGAAGAGATAAGGAAGAGAGAGAGAGAGAGCGCACACGAGAAGATAAGAAATGGAGAGAGCACGGTCATCCTGCGCATGCTTTTTAATTTTATTTTGCTGCAACGGGTTAGCTGGTTGACCGCTCCTGAAATTCCATTTCCAGGATCGGGCCACGGGGCGACCCGTGCCTGCAACATTTGCAGGCACGGGTCGCCCCGTGGCCCGTTCCTAGAAATGCAATTTTAGGGGCGGGCAACCGCTACAGTGCATGTCCTCCGTTAGCAGGAGCGGGCAAACTTTAGACCCGCTTCTACAAAAAATTCGGCTCGCTTCTAAAGACTTTTTTTGTAGTAGAGCTGATCCAATGGTTTTTATGGCTGGCTGCTTTGAAGGTTAATCAAGAGTTAAAGAAGTTTCCTACTGCGCAGCTGGCATGGGGGCAAGCCGGTTCTAATGGAATGATGGATGTCATGAACCTAACCATGACCTGCAGGAGAGAACCAACAGATTGCTGCAGCTACCGAAGGAGAAGGCGTCTTCAGCTCATGAAGACGTAGTAGCGGAGATGAAGGGGGTAAGGCTGCGACATCTCAGGGACAAGCTGGCCCAAGAAGCATTCGAGCCCGGAATACCAACGAAGAGTAATTAGGCCCAGATTGATAGACGTGAAGGCAAAGCCCATACGCTATGGGAACCCAGCTGAACCAAGAAAAGAGAAGGCTGGCCGACGATTAACCGGAGTTGGCGGCGAGCTGGGGCTTGTCCCGCTGGCTATCCTATCACATTTTTTCCACATTGCTTCTAGTTCCATGGCTCTCAGCTGCCAGCTGCAGCTTAATTATTATTAATAATTATGTACTTGAGTGTACTTCGTATATGTATTGCAGGGACGTACTCCTAGTCTGGTGTGCCTACGTGCTTACAGGCACGTAGGGCACTGGCGGAGGCATGTACAGGCCAACCTGGGCCATGGCCCCTCCTTGGCCAGTACAATCTTCTAAGGAGCCATGCACGGATGCATGCTAATCCTGCATGCACACCTACCCTCCTGCTGAAAAACTGCATGTTGTTGCATGCTTTTGAATGTAGTAATCATCACATTTCTTTCTCCTGTAGGCTACAACCTTTATAATCTGTGTGAATTCTTCATGGCTCTTTGATTGTTCACATTTAGCTAGCTTAGCTTTACCCATTTCAATTTTTTTCTTCTTAAAACAAAGGTTAACATAGCACTTCAGTCATATGTAGCTGTTCATTTAGCTTGACTTAGCGCCCCTTGATGTTAATCCTGGCTTCACAACAATGATAGGCCTGCCTTTTTCCCAGACTCTCAGCCATGTGCGTCAGAAAAAGGTTTCCTGATTTGCGAGACCTATGCTTGCGACTGAGACAGGCTATAGTCTACTACAACGTACTCCGGTCAGCGCTGGCTGGAACCGTCCTGGCTCACCATGTCCAACTGAAGAATGTGCTGTGGAACCTGTTTGTCCCCAGTGAAGAAAATAAGCTCTGCGTTAGGGAGGCGACATTATATATCTCATAGAGTACAAGCCACTCAAAATCATTAACTACTATCTCCTCCTTGGCACCTCCACGGACGGCGGCGTCGGTTCCGGTGGCAGTGACGCGGGGACGACGCTTGGCTCCTCCCCGACCCGCCTCCTCTCCTCCAGGGCCCTCCTCGACCTCTCCTGCACCTTCCACTCTCCTCACCCTCTCGATTGGCTGGCTGGGAAAACCCCAATGGGGCTGCGGCGGCGCTGGAAGGGAAGAGAGCCGCGGCGGGGATTTTATAGGGCGACCGCGCTAGGGTTCGGGCTTGGACGGCTGGGGCGGCTTGGCGTCCATGCCAGGGCCACGCGTCGCGATCACGACGGGCCGCAACGGCTCGGGCGTAGGGATTGGCTGCGGCGCTGCTGCTTTTCGCCGGTGGAGAGGAGGAAGAGGGAGGTAGGGGAAGGGGGAATAGTGCGGCGGGCCCGCACGTCAGCGAGAGGAAGAAGGGCGACGCGGCGGGGACGCGGTGGAGTGGTTGGGCCGCAGCTGGGCCGAAAGGCCGGCTGGGCTGGTTAGTTGGCTGGCTCGGGAAAAGGAATTCGAGGGGGTTTCCTGGACTTGAGCTCGGAGATTTGGCCCACGACAGGTTAGAAGGGTTTGGCAAATAGTTTAGTTAGTTAGTGTTTGAATTCAAATCTAGAATTTGAATTCAAATCTAGAATTTGAATTCAAACCAACCAAAAATCCAATTAAATCCAAAGAACTCCAAATCACATCTATTTAATTTCATCCTTAGCACTTCAAATTGATTTTAAATTTCAAATTTAAATTGCTTAAGAATTTTGGGAGCAATTAGAATTAATTTTTAATAATGGTTTGCATGCACAACAATTCACCAAAAATTTTTGAAATCCAAATTTTGCACTCAACCAATTCCTAAGGAATTTTAGGGTTGTTACAGTCTCCCCCCCTCACAAGAATCTCGTCCTCGAGATTTGTGATTACCTATGGCTTAAACAAGTGGGGGTATTTGAATTCGAGGGGGTTTCCTGGACTTGAGCTCGAAGATTTGGCCCACGACAGGTTAGAAGGGTTTGGCAAATAGTTTAGTTAGTTAGTGTTTGAATTCAAATCTAGAATTTCAACTGATCTAGCAAATCATCAATACTCTAGCATATCTTGCAAATCCAATGCTTCTGTCCTGACTTCATGCTCTGGCATTCTCAAGCATTTGCGTAGTTGCGACACGTGAAACACTGGGTGTACTCCGGCTAGCTCTTCAGGTAGCTCCAGCTCGTAAGCTATCTTCCCGACTCTGGTCAGAATCTTGTAGGGTCCTACAAATCTGGGTGCTAGTTTCCCTTTCACGTGGAATCTCTTACTTCCCCTGAGGGGCGACACTTTCAGGTACACGTGATCTCCCACCTCGAACTCGAGGTCCCTTCTTCTCTTGTCAGCGTAGCTTTTCCGCCTACTCTGTGCAATCTTCAAGTTCTCTCTAACCTTAGCCACATTCTCTTCTGCTTCTACAATTGAGTCGGGGCCAAAGAAGGTCCGCTCTCCCACCTCTGACTACATAAGAGGTGTTCTACATTTTCTTCCATATAGGGCTTCAAATGGGGACATTTTCAGACTTGCTTGATAACTGTTGTTGTACGAGAATTCTGCATAGGAGAGGCTCTTCTCCCAATCCTTGCTATAGGTCAACACACAAGCTCTCAGCAGATCTTCTAGAATCTGATTCACTCGTTCTATCTGACCATCCGTCTGTGGGTGGTACGCTGTACTGTAGTCTAGTCTGGTCCCAATCGCCTTATGCAAGCTCTTCCAGAACTGAGCTGTGAATTGCGGTCCTCTATCGGATACGATACTCCTAGGTGCCCCGTGCAACTTGAGAACGTTGTCCACATATAGTTCTGCTAGTCTGTCCGTTGAGAACCGGTCCTTGACTGGTATGAAGTGAGCCACTTTGGTCAGTCGATCCACTATCACCCAAATAGCATTGTTTCCTTTCTGAGTGCGGGGTAGTCCGACTATAAAGTCCATACTGATGTCCTCCCACTTCCACTCTGGAATTTCTAGAGGTTTCAACAGTCCTGCTGGCCTTTGGTGTTCTGCCTTGATTCTTCGACATGAATCGCACTTGGCGACATATTCAGCTATATCCTCTCACGCGAGCCAAGCCCCTGGCTTGACCGCGCCGCTGCCTTGACGTGCGCGCACTCCGGGCAGCCCCGGTGCGCAGCGACGCCTAGGCGGCCTGGGTCAGCAGCGGTCGTCGGCGGTTTGCGGTGTGGAACAAGGCGGCGCGACGGGTCCCTGCACAAGACGCTCAGCACGAAGGCTGGCTCACAGAAGAGGATGGCTGCGCGGCGGAGCAACGGGACGACGGCGGCATGGCCAAAACAGGGGAAGAAGA
>OAMR01000157.1:14865-27987 GCA_900205405.1 Echinochloa crus-galli | reverse complement strand
CCTATGCGCGCAGCAGCAACATAACCAAGTTCATCTCATCTCCAAACACCATTCCTCGCAAGCACATACTCTCCCCAAACCACCCATCATTCTCACAACCACATCGGGCTCGTCCTGCCTCAACAGGTTCCCGTAATAAACATCCGCCAACTCCTTTCACTCGCTAGTCGACTCGGTGAGCTCCCTCCCCACCTTGTCTCAACAGCCTCAGCAGAATCCCATGCTAATCTGGATGGATCAGATGCAGGATCGTCCATGACCGTGGACACGGCTATACATATAGTTTTCACTCTGTAGAGGTTGTACTCCAGGAACCACCCGGGCTGCGAGCTGGTGCCCCAGCTCGAGACGCAGCCCACAATAAAGACCCTATAAAGCAACGGTATCATCCTGCTTCCCTGGGCTCGGGAAACATCCGCACGCTAACATCTAGCTAACAGCTGCCCCAGGGTCGTGAAACCTTCGTACCGGGGCCAGTCGGGGGCAGTGGTAGATCAGGGAGAGTACGCCGCAACGAGTCCCCCTTACACATATCAAGCTCGAATCTCCTACAGTCTCGGCGCTGCACTAGAGTACCTACAATCCTGGTACTGCACTAGATAGGCTTGCTGGAACCCTCCCCATTCTGGGTAGATGGTGAGCACTGTAATTCCCACTTCCGAAGCCGGTCTCGACTCAGTCCTTAATTGTCGACAAGGCGAGTATCAGCATCGAAAGCGATCCGCCGCAACGGTCCGCAATCGGCACCCATTATAGGTATGGCCGCCCAAACTCCTCAAAAGTAACCAAGTAACCATGTACCCGCAACAGGTCCTCCGTAGGAACTGTCCGAGTTCAGTTCCCAAGCACCCCGATCAAACGACCGGGTTGTTATCACTCGTCTCCACCGCCTAGCTGCACTACTCCTCCCAAGCCACCCAACTCACGCCAAGAAGATCAATCACAACCATCCCAACACATGCAAGCATAGCATTCTCATAAAGTGGATAATAGGTGGCAAGGATACAGGATAGATAAAAGGCAGTGCAGGCATATCATCATCATGCGAGTAAGGTAAAGCACTAGCATACTAGTTGCATGTCTAATAGGTATTTCAGAGAATGGCTGGGCGTGAACCTGGGCATTGCTTGTCCTCTTCGTTCCGGTAGTTGGTGTAGTCGTCAGCATCCTTCCGCGACTCCGGAGCTCCTAATTACGCGGAAATAAAATAAAGGCGGGAGCTACTAGCAAAGCAACACCAAAACAATGAAGCAAGAAGACTCAAATAATGCCAAACTCTATACTAACGCGTAGGTCATGATTTTAGAAAAATATAGAAACTGGTTTCATATTTTTCTAAGCTACGGTTGATTTATTATGAATTTTCTAAGTTTAAATCATTTTCTGAAAATATTAATTAATTCCGAAAAAAGAAATACAATCAGACTGGGACACGTGGCAGCACCAAAGCGTGCCACGTCATCACTGCTGACGTCAGCATGACATCATCAGTAGGGCTGGCTTTGCTGACGTCATCGTGGGCCCGGATGACGTCAGCGTTGACTTGGTCAATGTTGCCCAGTCAACGGTCAATGGTCAGTGGGTCAGCGGGGTCAGCGGGGCCCACTGGTCAGTCACCTAGGTCGCTGTCAGGTGGGGCCAGGCTGTCGGTTAGAAAAAGAAAAAGGAAGAAAGGCTCGCGGGCCGGAGATGGGCTGGAAGCGGCTGGGCCGAGTTAGTTCAGGGGGGTCCAAAGGACTTTGGGGAAAACATTAGGCCCACGGGGTGGAATTGGCTGGGCGCTGGCTCGGTGGACTGGGTCTTTGTACACCGAGAGGAGGGTCCACGGTGGACCGGGCTCATAGGATCAGGTGTGGCCGCGCTTGGATTTTCTGTGGTTGGCCGTGTGTGGTGGTGGTGTGGTCCCCAGTGTGGCTTCCCGCGGCGCGACGCGAAAGCGCGCGCGGCGCGCACTAGAGCACGCCGGCGGCGATGGTCGGCGGCGGAACGGCCGGAAATGGCTCGGCTGGGTCCAAGATGCGGTGCAGAAGCTCGGCTAGGGCTCGGTGGTCACGGATAACGAGAAAAAGGGATGGCCTGGCCGATGAAACGGCTCCCCGACGAGTGACGGCGGCGGCACGGGTGCTCCGGCGAGCCGGCTCCGTGGCGACGCACAACACAGGGGGGTGTTCTTGGCAAAAAAGGGCCGTGCACACGCTTCTCGGTGTTGTGTGGGTGCGTGTGTGCGCGGGTGAGTTTGGCTCGCGCGCGNNNCGGTGGGGGGTGAAGGCTGGGCCGCAGCTGGGCCGAAAGGCCGGCTGGGCTGGTTAGTTGGCTGGCTCGGGAAAAGGAATTCGAGGGGGTTTCCTGGACTTGAGCTCGGAGATTTGGCCCACGACAGGTTAGAAGGGTTTGGCAAATAGTTTAGTTAGTTAGTGTTTGAATTCAAATCTAGAATTTGAATTCAAACCAACCAAAAATCCAATTAAATCCAAATAACTGCAAATCACACTACTTCATCCTTAGCACTCCAAATTGATTTTAAATTTTAATTGCTTAAGAATTTTGGGAGCACAATAGAATTAGTTTTAAATATTGGTTTGCATGCACAACAATTCACCAAAAAATTTTGAAATCCAAATTTTGCACTCAACCAATTCCTAAGGAATTTTAGGGTTGTTACAGTTCGTTTGACTTTTTTTAACACAAGTTTAACCGGTTGTCTTAATAAAAAAATTATATAAATATAGTCGAATTTAAGGTATTTTTAAAGATTTTTTTATTAATAAAGCAAGCCACCAAAAAAATATGATGATTTGGAAAAATTTGAATAAGACGAACGGTGAAACTTAGAAAAAAAGTCAAACGAACTATAATTTGAAACGGAGGGATCGGAGTACTATTTCACGCACAACGCCAAAAACTTTAATGCTGGCGCCTAAAACATGTTTGTCTATCACTTTTTGAAGCCACCAACAACCTAGTGACAGTGCGCATGGTGAATTGTCCATGTGGGGCAATCGACAACATAGATCGATTTTGTGCTCCACCAAACATCGATTTTATTATGTCAGTTGCCCTAAGCCGCTGCAGTATAGATCATTTGTCCATTTTGAATATTCAAATGTTTTTCTCAATTTTTCTTATTTATTTATCATAAAAAATTGAATTGTTTATTTCCTGCCAACTTAGAATATGCATTTTCAATAACATATCATAGCACTGCACAACAAACATAAATAATAATACATAAAGTCTTAATCAGTACATACACATGAATTTCATAGTTTAACAAACATTGAAATATAAATGTTATTTGACTAATCATCCTAACAATCTCTGGTTGATAAGATATTTGTAGTCTTCTTTCGCTGGCACGCCTTTGGGGTCAAAGTATTCGCCTGACTCGTGATAAATCTCATGTTCGATGAACGTCGATCCTCCTTGTCTGCATAGATATGGCATCAATATATATTTGTCGACGAGCTTGTTACCAGTTGTAGGGATGATATGTTGCGGTTACCAGCACCAAAGTTTTGTGACGAGTGTCTTTAACCACGCTAATCTGCATCATCTCAATTTCTTATTATCTCTGTTTGATCATTTCCTTTCCTTCGCATCTGCTTATGTACATGTCGTCTTCTAATCTGTCATCCCCACTAACTGAAATTACTATCTGTAATCATCTCTAACAAAGTTCAATCATCATGAAGCCACGTCACCTATAAGTTTATAAAAGTAGAATATTGGATATAACATAATATAATCGTGGATGATACACTTGATGGCTTCATTATGGCAATAAATCGTGAGCTCAGGGTCGACGACGAGCTATCTTCATGCCAGATATAAGATAGGTTGCTGCATTGGAACATGAACGTGAAGCGAAACACGTTTACGACGGAACCAACCGAGGCGTCACTCGTGCTCTCAGCGGCGACGCCATCACCCTCACGAACAGCGCAGTCACCGCCGTGAGGTCAACGCCGCAGCCGCCGGCCGGCGGCGCCCACTCGAACTCGCGCACCAGCGCCGCCACGATGCCGCCGACGTGAACCATGGAGAGCCCCGCGCCGGGGCAGTGCCTCCGCCCGGCCCCGAACGGCACCATCTTGATCTCCTTAGGCCCCGGCACCGGGCCCACGTCCTCCCCTTCGCCGCCGGCGAGGAACCGCTCCGGCCTGAACTCGTCGGGGTACGTCCACGCCTTGGCGTCCCTCCCGATCACCTCGGCGTTGAACAGGAACCGCGTCAGCGAGCCGTCGGCCGGCGGCGGCGCGGCGCCGGAAGCCGCCGCGCCCTCGGGCCCGACGTCGCGGATGAGCATCGGCAGCGGCGGGTGCAGCCGGAGGCTCTCGAGGACGACGGCGCGCAGGTACGGCGTGTCCCGGAGGCGCTCCTCGGGTGGTACCTGGCCGTTCCTGCGATCGCCGCCGGTGAGCCCGCGGTGGAGCTTCTCCTGAACCTCCGGCTCGGCGACGAGGCGGGCGAGGGTCCATTCCACGCTCGCCACGACGGCCTCCGTGCTAGCGCCGAGGAACTCCCACATGAGCTTCACGATCTCGTCGTCCCTGAGCTCGCGCCGGGCGTCGCCGCCGTCGCTGTCGTCGCAGCCGGCCGGGACCCGGACGTCGATAAGCGCGTCTAGGTACGAGCCGCAGGCTCCTCCGCCGCCGCCGCCGTCGCCGTCGGCGTCACCGCGGCGCCCCCGAGACAGCCGCCGCGCCGCGATGGCGGGGCCGAAGACCTCGGCGAGCCGGCCGCGGAGGCCGACCAGCTGCCGCCACTGCGGCCAGTGCACGAGCCTGGCCCACCGCGACGTCAGCAGCAGCGTGGGGCCCACGTCGGAGTGGAAGAAGTCACGGAGAAGGCTCCGCATGGCGCCGACGTCGCGCTCGCCGAGGCCGCCGTCGCCGTCCTCGCCGACGCACAGCCGCGCCACCGTGGCGAACACGGCGGCGTAGATGGCGTCGCGCACTTCCACCTCGCCGCCGTCGGGTCCCACGGCGGAGGAGAGGCCAGCGACGAGGGCCTCGACGGCGCGGCGCTGCAGGGGCACCTGGAGGGCGCCGACGCGGGAGGGGTGGAGGATGTTGACGGTGAGGTTCCGCCGGAGCGCGCGCCAGAGCGGGCCGTGCGGCGCGCTGGTGATGCTGGTGGTGGTGGGGTGGCCGGCGTCGAGGTCGATGCCGAGGGGCAGGATGGGGTGGTCGGAGAAGGCGTCGGCGTGGTCGATGAGCAGGCGGCGGGTCACGTCAGGGTCTCCGACGAGGATCGTCGGCATTGGCCTGGTGGTGTAGAAGAGCCTGCTGCGGCGAAGATAGGCGGTGAGGGAAACCAGTAGGACGGCGAGGAAAACCGTGAGCAACTGTGTTGCTTCCATGGCGCTAGCTAGCTGCTCGGCTTGCTTCGTCAACTTACGCGCAACGATGCGTATATATAGATGGATTGTAGTTGGGGAACGTCCGACATGTCAGCTGCCGTGAGCTCTAGCTGTGGGTGAGGGTGGCATGCTACCTTATTTAAACGTCCGACATGTCAACTGCCGTGAGCTGTGTGTGGGTGAGCATGGCATGCTACCTTATTTAACTATCAAATTAAGTAACCTACTTATATATCAAAATATATATAATATAATTGTACCACAGTCAGATATATTTATATAGAAAAGGTGTATTTTTCATCCCTTAAATATTGCGGAAGTGTGACTTGCATCCTACATATTTTAATTGGTGCAAATCTGTCCCTTAACTGGCTCAACCGGTGCAGTAATAATATCTACGGTAATGCGTGGATCCGAGGGTCCGACGCATCGGACATGCTGCTTTACGAGACCCACAAGTACCACCGCCTCTCCCCTGAAATCTATGCCTCACTTGATATTTCCTACGGTTGCACTAGCGCCCGAACATCCGATCCGGACGCAAAAATCGGACGGGTGACGTGGCAAAACGTGGGCCAAGCGTTTCAGAAACGGTACTGTATCAGTTAAAACTCCCGCCGCAACATGGATACTATGTTGCATGCAACATGTAATTTTTTTTGCAACATTTAAAAATAACTTATGCAATATTATAGAACAATATCTGCAACATGAAAAACCATTTGTTGCAACATCAGGAACCCGTACAGAAACACACGCCATCGCATGTCATGCACTTGCTACAGGAGTTGAGTAAAAAATCCTGCCGCAACATCAGAGCATGTTCAATGAAACATCCAATTCAGATGAAACATCCAATCGAATTTCATATGAAATATCCAATCAAACTTCGTGCAACATCAAGACAAGGTTGTTGCAACATCAAAATTATGTAACTGAAACATTGAAAAAAATCATTGCAACCAATGCAAACATCTATAGCACGGTGAAACATTAGAACGCGGAGCTTGCAACATGAAAAATCAATAGATGGAACATCCGAAAACAATTGTTGCAACATGCATAGAGTTTTGCAACATGAAAAAGATTCTGTTGTAAAACCGTAGGGTGTTTAACGCAACATCACCCTGGAGCTCGCTGGCGGCCTCGTGCGACACCGCCCTAGAGCTCCTGCAACAGCCGTCACCACCCCCCGCGTGGGGCTTGCCGCTCGGCGGCCCGCGCCGCCGGCTGGGGAGCCACCGGCGCAGCTCCTTTGATCCCCGGCCGCAGGGGAGATGCCGCCTCCACTGGCGCAACACCTCCCTCAGCCACGGCCGGCGCAGCTCCTGCCGGAGGAGGTGGGAACGGCGGCCGGCGGTCGCAGGAAGCGGCGACTCGTGCTGCCGGTGACCTCCCCCACCCGGCCATGCCTTTGGCCGTGGAGTGGCTTCACTCCGCTGGCTGTGGAGGCGACAACGAAGCGGAGGTGTGAAAGCATCTAGGCCCCTAATCGTGTTTTGGTAATTAATGACAACCCTTGTGGACTAACAATTGTATTTGAGATAATGAGATTAGGTTAGTCCCGAGAGTTGGAATGAGCTTCAAAAGACAATGTGTGGATAGCATGTGTGCTATGGGATTATGGAAGCTCAAGGCAAAGGTATATGATACGACTTTTAAATTTGACCGGTCATGAGGCGATTAGTGGGTGAAAAATGACCGGATTGATAGGTTACATAGCCGTACTATCAAGAGGGATCAACGTCGTTGGTTCGATGAAATATTAGTGCCACAATGGTCTTTGATGTGCATGTAGTGCATTTAGAATTTGTGGTGACTAACTTGGAAGGGTGCACTCTGAAATTCTGTTGAAACTCCGCCCTGTCGTGTCTCCCATACGAGCTTCACGATACGGAGTGTTGACGGACGGTCCGCGGAGTGTTGACGGACGGTCCGTGGTGCTGGAGGACTGTCAATTGTGTTTGCTGTACTGGGGCCCACGTGCTTTGACTTGGAGTGATCTCGCGGACGGTCCGTGATGCGTCGCGGACGGTCCGTATTTCCGCTCATTTTCTCCAGGAGCTAGAGCTGTTTCGAGTAGACGGCCCGGCCTTCTCTGGCAGACTGTCCGTGGGATGGCGGACGGTCCGCAGGTGCTTGGCGGACGGTCCACCGAGCCCCAACGGTCGACTCTGACACACTCTAACAGCGCTTCATAGTCGTTGTAATTCAAATGCGGACGGTCCGCGTGGACCATGCGGACGGTCCGCCGTGCACGATTCAGAACGGGTTTTTCCCCAACGGCTAGTTTTGGGGAGAGGGCTATATATACTCACCCCTCACGGGCATGGGGGGTCTCTTAGCACTTTGAAAAGCTTAATACTCATACTAGAGCCCTTGTTCTCCTCTCTCTCTCAAGGAAGGTTCCTTTCTTTGATGGGGGAGATTATGATTATTGGAAGACTAGGATGACAACATATCTAAGGACGGCCAGAAGAAAAGTGTGGGGGATTGTTGAGGAAGGGTTTGTCATCCTAGACAAAAATGTCAAGACCGAAAGAGATTTAGAGAATGATGACCTTAATGAGGAAGCATTGTGCATATTGTATGAAGGTCTATCTATTGATCAATTCAACCGTGTCAAGGGCATAACAAGTGCAAAATATGTTTGGAACAAGCTAGCGGAAATTTATGAGGGAACATCCTCGGTCAAAGAAGCCAAACTCTATGTACTCCAAGGAAAATTGAATGAGTTTACTATGAAGAAGGATGAAGACGTTTCAACCATGTTCAATCGGTTGAATGAGATTGTGAATGAGCTAAAGTGTCTTGATTATGATGTGCCGGATCGAGATTTCTCTAGGAAATTTCTTAGGAGTCTCCCGGAGAAATATGAGACAATTGTCACAATGTTAGTGAGAGAAGACTTGAAGAAATACACTCCTACGGAGGTGCTTGGTGAAGTACTCACACATGATATCTTCAAGCAATCTCAAAAAGAAGCTCATGGTCAAGCAACAAATGAAGAGAAGAAGAACATTGCTCTCAAGGCTCAAGCTACTCAAGAAGATACTCATCTTGAAGAGAAAGAAGATGACTCAGATGACGAGATGGCTCTCATTGTTAGAGGGCTTAAGAAAATTCTTGAGAAGAAGAAGTTTGGGAAGAAAAATCAATTCTCAAGGAAGAATCCATTTGAAGACAAAGATTGCTTCTCTTGTGGTGAAAAGGGACATATATCAATGAATTGTCCAAACAAGAAAGAAGACAAGTTTGGCAAGAACAAGAACAAGAAGAATGACCACAAGAAGAAGAAGTATTACAAGAAGGAGAAAAATGGGCAAGCCTACTTTAAATGGGATTCCGATGCAAGTGATGATGATGATGATGATGATGACAAGCCATCAAAGAGTCTTGCCGGGATTGCCATCAAGGAAGCTCCATCACTCTTCTCCAAGCCTCATTGCCTCATGGCAAAAAGTACTTCAAAGGTAACAATGGATGAAGAAGAAAGTGATAGTGATTGTGATGAGGATAGTGGTGATAATGCTATTTCATATGAATACCTTGCTAGTTTGGTTATAAAATTGCGTAAGGAAAAAGAAAAGTTGAAGAATTTAGAATTGAAAAACATTTCAATTCAAAAATCCTATGAGGAGCTAAAGATTTCTCATGCCAACCTAAAGGATTCCCATAATACTCTCAACACCTCATTGGGAATTCTAAAGGGAAAGCATGAGGACCTACCTGAAGCCCGAGGCGTACGCCGTCCTCCGCGACAGCTTCCGCAGGTCGATGGCGCAGTACAAGTGCGCGCCGCCGGTCGGCGAGCTCGACACGTGCTACGACTTCACCGGGCTGAACATCTTCGCCGTGCCGGTGGTCACGCTCAAGTTCGAGGGCGGGGCCGACCTCGACCTCCCCATGGATCAGATGATGTACTTCCCCGACCCCGAGAACGAGTTCTCCGTCGGGTGCCTCGCGTTCGCCGCCGCCGAGCAGGGTGATGGAGCGGTGATCGGCAGCCGGTCGCAGATGTCGACGGAGGTGGTGTACGACGTGCGCGGAGGGAAGGTTGGGTTCGTCCCGTCCCGCTGCTGATCCAATATCAGGAGGCACGTGGCGTGAAGATGCATGCTACGGCGGGTGTGTGTTTGTTCCCGTTTCACATCTCCCATATCCGTAATAAGACTAGTCACGAGTGATGTACAAGGTGCGGAGCTATATCCGTACGACAGAAAAAGCAGCAACCCTGCGACCAAAAGCTAGTTTCATCTGCCACACCATTATGTGATTTACCAGCACACTATATGTCTATGAATAAGAGAGTTTATCTTTGAAAGAACAGAAATGTGAGTATGTGACCATAGACGGTGAATCTTACTAGAGCATCATCCACTTAATCCTTACGAAATGCAACGTAATCGAGTAAAATACATGTACGGTCCGTAAATTTATATCGAGTTCTCATCTAGGTTCCTAAACTCACAAAATATATTTCTATGTCACTCGATTGTTCTGATATGTCATATGGGTCTAAACTCTAAAAGTGCATTTTTAGGTCTCCTAATTTGTACATGGGTGTCATCCAGGTCCATAAACTCCTAAAAATATATTATCTATATTTTTTTGTCGATATCATCACGAGCCCAAACACGCGAGAAGATGGGAACTCCCCCTTATTCTCACACTAGATCTATCTTTTTTACCGCATTTCGAGGGTTTGGAGACCCAAATGATACATTGGGATAAGTTTGCGTACTAAAAATGAATTATTAATGATTGATAACCTAGACGGCACACCTAGACAAGTTCGGGGATCCAATAATGCATTTTGAGACCTAAATGATAGTGCATGATTGTCACACCCTGACCAGTTTATATGGCCCAGTAGTGGCCCATGAGTCCGGGATGCACGTATTTAGTGCCATCTTGCTAGTTTAGCAAGGGTGAAGGCAATTTATAAGCCCTTGTCTTCCAGCCATAGCACACTCGGGTTAACCCTTTTATATAAAGCGAGGACGAAAGCGTAAGTATGGTGCTATGTGTACGTGTGCACGCCCCTTGGAAGGGTTATGCGGGGCGGCTTTGGAGGGTGGGGTATTACAATGGTATTAGAGCTGACCCTCGTGGTTGCGCGTATGCGTCAGTGTGCGGGCATAAGGCTCATGGCGCGTGTGACCCGGATAGGGCATACGACATGGTATATGGCACCGGCACTGGACGTACGGTTGTGCGCTAAGAGGGAACGTTCCTGGAAATTTACCCGTGTGGGTGAGTTGTGCCTTTACCCGTGTGGATGAGTTGTGCCGACAAGGACGTCGGGTTATTTGAGGGGGGTGTATGTCACACCCGGCCCAGTAGTGGCACTGAGTGTGGGATGCACGTATTTAATGCCACCTTGCTAGTTTAGCAAGGGAGGAGACAACTTATAAGCCCTTGTCTTTCAGCCATAGCACGTTCGGGTTAACCCTTTTACACGAAGCGAGAACGAAAGTGTAAGTAGGGTGTTATGTGTATGCATGCACGCCCCTTGGAAGGGCTATGAGGGCCGGCTTTGGAGGGTGGAGTGTTTTAATGATAAGTTTCGGGACAGCTCATGTATTTTACTCGATAGAATTATTGTAAAAAAAATCTCAAATCATTATACGTAGAGAGCAAGATCATGTGGACATGTAGAACATGAGTTAAGGTGTGTGCTAATCTATACTATAAAGAGAATTAGAATTGAAAACAATTTTCACCAAGATGAAGCGCACTCCCCACCTCACAAAGAACCCACGTGTCACAAAAAAAGCTTGATACTCCCTCCGTCCCAAAATATAAGGCGCGGTCAAACTTGGCACAGTCTCCTATGCTAACGTTTGACTCCTAATATCTCCAATACTATAATGATTGTAGCAACAAAATGGCCGAAGCTATTAACACCGCTTGTCATTCATCAAAAAGGCTTTATTGTCATGACTTTCTTAATAAGACCCCATATGAATTGCTTGTTGGAAGAAAGCTTAATATTTCATATTTTCAGGTTTTTGGTTGTAAATGCTATATCTTGACAAAGGGCTCTCGGTTATTCAAGTTCCAAAGCAAATGTGATGAGGGATTCTTTCTTGATTATTCATCTTGTAGCAAGGCATATAGAGTCTACAACAAGTCCAAGGGATTTGTTGAAAAAGCTTATGATATTCAATTTGATGAAACAAATGGGTCACAAGATGAGAAAGATAACTTGGATGATGTGAGAGGGGATGGGTTGAGAGAAGCTATGAAGAATATGGATATTGGTGATATTCGACCAAGAGAAGAAGAAGAAGAAGAAGAAGAAGAAGGAACATATTGTTAGTAATCAAGAAATGGCATCATATTCTCAAAATCAAGTGATTGATAATGCAAGTGCAGATGAATCTCCTCAAGAAGATGAGCAAGTGATCTCTACTACATCATCGTCCACATATTCTCAAGATCAAGTTACTCAACCAAGAATTCATGGCCAAGTCGCCAAAGATGACCACATTGACCAAATTGTGGGTGACATTAGTAAGGGTGTCCAAACTCGATCTCGGGTTGCTTCATTTTGTCAACATTATTCTTTTGTATCTTCTCTTGAACCTAAACGTGTAGATGAGGCACTTGTTGATCCGGATTGGGTGATGGCTATGCAAGAAGAATTAAATAACTTCACCCGGAACAAAGTTTGGGATTTGGTTGAGAGGCCCAAGAACTATAATGTTATTGGTACTAAATGGGTCTTTCGCAACAAGGAAAATGAAGATGGTATTGTGGTGAGAAACAAGGCAAGATTGGTGGCACAAGGATATACTCAAGTCGAAGGTTTGGATTTCGATGAAACTTTTGCTCCCGTAGCTAGACTCGAAGCTATTAGAATGTTACTTGCTTATGCTTGCTCTCATAACATAAAACTCTATCAAATGGATGTTAAAAGTGCTTTCTTGAATGGTGATCTTAGTGAACTAGTGTATGTTGAACAACCTCCCGGTTTTGAAGATCCAAAATTGCCCAATCATGTTTATAAGCTCTCTAAGGCTCTTTATGGATTGAAGCAAGCACCCCGTGCTTGGTATGAGAGGCTTAGGAATTTTCTTTTATCAAAGGGTTTCAAAATTGGAAAGGTTGACACTACACTATTCACTAAGAAAATTGGCAATGATGGAACAATCAAGAAGGAAAAGGCGCATGTTTGGAGTTCGCGTAAAGGACCAAGATTTTTTCAATGGCGAGGAAACTATTTCGGCGGGAAGTTATTGTGCTCAATTATTGTGGATGAAGCAAACACTTCTTGATTATGGTGTGAAATTCAATGAAATTCCTCTCTTATGTGACAATGAAAGTGCTATCAAGATTGCAAATAATCCGGTTCAAC
The DNA here is from genome assembly GCA_900205405.1 of Echinochloa crus-galli. NCBI lineage: Eukaryota > Viridiplantae > Streptophyta > Magnoliopsida > Poales > Poaceae > Echinochloa > Echinochloa crus-galli. Next base: position 15,262 of record OAMR01000157.1, on the reverse strand, counting down.
ATTTTAGAACCAAGCATGTTGATATCCGGCATCATTTTCTTAGAGATCGTGTGAGCAAATGTGATATCAAAATTGAAGGTGTGGGCACGGATGATCAATTGGCTGATATATTCACAAAACCATTGGATGAATCTCGGTTTTGTAAATTAAGAAATGAGTTGAATGTCATTGATATCTCAAATGTGGCTTGATCCCTAGCATGAGCATCCTTGTGCATATTATTTTTATCTTGCATTCATATGTTTATTTTTAACCCTAATGCTCATCACGTCATGATTGCTATGATTGTTAAATTTTGCATCATTTTGTCAAGCAATGAACCCCAAGGATCCATCACAACAAGTGTTCAAAAGGTTGGATCTCGGGCTGAAAAAGAAGTGAAGGTCGGACAGTCCGC
>OAMR01001770.1:0-20399 GCA_900205405.1 Echinochloa crus-galli | reverse complement strand
CAATCCAGTTTTTTGGACCAAATAGTGATGTTTTGGTTCGTTTTGGTTAGTTTCGTTACTGTGTAAAAACCATGCATGTATAGCATTTGATGCACCGATCCTGGCCGGAAACGAAATGCACTACCGGTACGGGCTAGAAAGGAAACGAACGCACCCAATCCACTTTTTTGGACCCAATAGGGATGTTTTGGTTCGTTTTGGTTAGTTTCCGTACTGTGTAAAAAACCATACCGGTATAGCATTTAATGCACCGATTCGGGCCAGAAACGAAAAGGACTACCGATTCGGTCCAGAAAGGAAAAGGACGCACCCAATCCACTTTTCTGGACCAAATAGGGATGTTTTGGTTCATTTTGGTTAGTTTCGGTACTGAGTAAAAACCATGCCGGTATAGCATTTAATGCACCGATTCGGGCCGGAAACGAAAAGGACTACCGATTTGCGCCAAAAAACGAAACGAACACACCCAATCCACTTTTTTGGACCCAATAGTGTTGTTGTGGTTCGTTTTGGTCAGTTTCATTACTGTGCAAAAAACCATGCCGGTATAGCATTTAATGCACCGATTCGGGCCGGAAACGAAAAGGACTACCGATTTGCGCCAAAAAACGAAACGAACACACCCAATCCACTTTTTTGGACCCAATAGTGTTGTTGTGGTTCGTTTTGGTCAGTTTCATTACTGTGCAAAAAACCATGCCGGTATAGCATTTAATGCACCGATTCGGGCCGGAAACGAAAAGGACTACCGATTTGCGCCAAAAAACGAAACGAACACACCCAATCCACTTTTTTGGACCCAATAGTGTTGTTGTGGTTCGTTTTGGTCAGTTTCATTACTGTGCAAAAAACCATGCCGGTATAGCATTTAATGCACCGATTCGGGCCGGAAACGAAAAGGACTACCGATTTGCGCCAAAAAACGAAACGAACACACCCAATCCACTTTTTTGGACCCAATAGTGTTGTTGTGGTTCGTTTTGGTCAGTTTCATTACTGTGCAAAAAACCATGCCGGTATAGCATTTAATGCACCGATTCGGGCCGGAAACGAAAAGGACTACCGATTTGCGCCAAAAAACGAAACGAACACACCCAATCCACTTTTTTGGACCCAATAGTGTTGTTGTGGTTCGTTTTGGTCAGTTTCATTACTGTGCAAAAAACCATGCCGGTATAGCATTTAATGCACCGATTCGGGCCGGAAACGAAAAGGACTACCGATTTGCGCCAAAAAACGAAACGAACACACCCAATCCACTTTTTTGGACCCAATAGTGTTGTTGTGGTTCGTTTTGGTCAGTTTCATTACTGTGCAAAAAACCATGCCGGTATAGCATTTAATGCACCGATTCGGGCCGGAAACGAAAAGGACTACCGATTTGCGCCAAAAAACGAAACGAACACACCCAATCCACTTTTTTGGACCCAATAGTGTTGTTGTGGTTCGTTTTGGTCAGTTTCATTACTGTGCAAAAAACCATGCCGGTATAGCATTTAATGCACCGATTCGGGCCGGAAACGAAAAGGACTACCGATTTGCGCCAAAAAACGAAACGAACACACCCAATCCACTTTTTTGGACCCAATAGTGTTGTTGTGGTTCGTTTTGGTCAGTTTCATTACTGTGCAAAAAACCATGCCGGTATAGCATTTAATGCACCGATTCGGGCCGGAAACGAAAAGGACTACCGATTTGCGCCAAAAAACGAAACGAACACACCCAATCCACTTTTTTGGACCCAATAGTGTTGTTGTGGTTCGTTTTGGTCAGTTTCATTACTGTGCAAAAAACCATGCCGGTATAGCATTTAATGCACCGATTCGGGCCGGAAACGAAAAGGACTACCGATTTGCGCCAAAAAACGAAACGAACACACCCAATCCACTTTTTTGGACCCAATAGTGTTGTTGTGGTTCGTTTTGGTCAGTTTCATTACTGTGCAAAAAACCATGCCGGTATAGCATTTAATGCACCGATTCGGGCCGGAAACGAAAAGGACTACCGATTTGCGCCAAAAAACGAAACGAACACACCCAATCCACTTTTTTGGACCCAATAGTGTTGTTGTGGTTCGTTTTGGTCAGTTTCATTACTGTGCAAAAAACCATGCCGGTATAGCATTTAATGCACCGATTCGGGCCGGAAACGAAAAGGACTACCGATTTGCGCCAAAAAACGAAACGAACACACCCAATCCACTTTTTTGGACCCAATAGTGTTGTTGTGGTTCGTTTTGGTCAGTTTCATTACTGTGCAAAAAACCATGCCGGTATAGCATTTAATGCACCGATTCGGGCCGGAAACGAAAAGGACTACCGATTTGCGCCAAAAAACGAAACGAACACACCCAATCCACTTTTTTGGACCCAATAGTGTTGTTGTGGTTCGTTTTGGTCAGTTTCATTACTGTGCAAAAAACCATGCCGGTATAGCATTTAATGCACCGATTCGGGCCGGAAACGAAAAGGACTACCGATTTGCGCCAAAAAACGAAACGAACACACCCAATCCACTTTTTTGGACCCAATAGTGTTGTTGTGGTTCGTTTTGGTCAGTTTCATTACTGTGCAAAAAACCATGCCGGTATAGCATTTAATGCACCGATTCGGGCCGGAAACGAAAAGGACTACCGATTTGCGCCAAAAAACGAAACGAACACACCCAATCCACTTTTTTGGACCCAATAGTGTTGTTGTGGTTCGTTTTGGTCAGTTTCATTACTGTGCAAAAAACCATGCCGGTATAGCATTTAATGCACCGATTCGGGCCGGAAACGAAAAGGACTACCGATTTGCGCCAAAAAACGAAACGAACACACCCAATCCACTTTTTTGGACCCAATAGTGTTGTTGTGGTTCGTTTTGGTCAGTTTCATTACTGTGCAAAAAACCATGCCGGTATAGCATTTAATGCACCGATTCGGGCCGGAAACGAAAAGGACTACCGATTTGCGCCAAAAAACGAAACGAACACACCCAATCCACTTTTTTGGACCCAATAGTGTTGTTGTGGTTCGTTTTGGTCAGTTTCATTACTGTGCAAAAAACCATGCCGGTATAGCATTTAATGCACCGATTCGGGCCGGAAACGAAAAGGACTACCGATTTGCGCCAAAAAACGAAACGAACACACCCAATCCACTTTTTTGGACCCAATAGTGTTGTTGTGGTTCGTTTTGGTCAGTTTCATTACTGTGCAAAAAACCATGCCGGTATAGCATTTAATGCACCGATTCGGGCCGGAAACGAAAAGGACTACCGATTTGCGCCAAAAAACGAAACGAACACACCCAATCCACTTTTTTGGACCCAATAGTGTTGTTGTGGTTCGTTTTGGTCAGTTTCATTACTGTGCAAAAAACCATGCCGGTATAGCATTTAATGCACCGATTCGGGCCGGAAACGAAAAGGACTACCGATTTGCGCCAAAAAACGAAACGAACACACCCAATCCACTTTTTTGGACCCAATAGTGTTGTTGTGGTTCGTTTTGGTCAGTTTCATTACTGTGCAAAAAACCATGCCGGTATAGCATTTAATGCACCGATTCGGGCCGGAAACGAAAAGGACTACCGATTTGCGCCAAAAAACGAAACGAACACACCCAATCCACTTTTTTGGACCCAATAGTGTTGTTGTGGTTCGTTTTGGTCAGTTTCATTACTGTGCAAAAAACCATGCCGGTATAGCATTTAATGCACCGATTCGGGCCGGAAACGAAAAGGACTACCGATTTGCGCCAAAAAACGAAACGAACACACCCAATCCACTTTTTTGGACCCAATAGTGTTGTTGTGGTTCGTTTTGGTCAGTTTCATTACTGTGCAAAAAACCATGCCGGTATAGCATTTAATGCACCGATTCGGGCCGGAAACGAAAAGGACTACCGATTTGCGCCAAAAAACGAAACGAACACACCCAATCCACTTTTTTGGACCCAATAGTGTTGTTGTGGTTCGTTTTGGTCAGTTTCATTACTGTGCAAAAAACCATGCCGGTATAGCATTTAATGCACCGATTCGGGCCGGAAACGAAAAGGACTACCGATTTGCGCCAAAAAACGAAACGAACACACCCAATCCACTTTTTTGGACCCAATAGTGTTGTTGTGGTTCGTTTTGGTCAGTTTCATTACTGTGCAAAAAACCATGCCGGTATAGCATTTAATGCACCGATTCGGGCCGGAAACGAAAAGGACTACCGATTTGCGCCAAAAAACGAAACGAACACACCCAATCCACTTTTTTGGACCCAATAGTGTTGTTGTGGTTCGTTTTGGTCAGTTTCATTACTGTGCAAAAAACCATGCCGGTATAGCATTTAATGCACCGATTCGGGCCGGAAACGAAAAGGACTACCGATTTGCGCCAAAAAACGAAACGAACACACCCAATCCACTTTTTTGGACCCAATAGTGTTGTTGTGGTTCGTTTTGGTCAGTTTCATTACTGTGCAAAAAACCATGCCGGTATAGCATTTAATGCACCGATTCGGGCCGGAAACGAAAAGGACTACCGATTTGCGCCAAAAAACGAAACGAACACACCCAATCCACTTTTTTGGACCCAATAGTGTTGTTGTGGTTCGTTTTGGTCAGTTTCATTACTGTGCAAAAAACCATGCCGGTATAGCATTTAATGCACCGATTCGGGCCGGAAACGAAAAGGACTACCGATTTGCGCCAAAAAACGAAACGAACACACCCAATCCACTTTTTTGGACCCAATAGTGTTGTTGTGGTTCGTTTTGGTCAGTTTCATTACTGTGCAAAAAACCATGCCGGTATAGCATTTAATGCACCGATTCGGGCCGGAAACGAAAAGGACTACCGATTTGCGCCAAAAAACGAAACGAACACACCCAATCCACTTTTTTGGACCCAATAGTGTTGTTGTGGTTCGTTTTGGTCAGTTTCATTACTGTGCAAAAAACCATGCCGGTATAGCATTTAATGCACCGATTCGGGCCGGAAACGAAAAGGACTACCGATTTGCGCCAAAAAACGAAACGAACACACCCAATCCACTTTTTTGGACCCAATAGTGTTGTTGTGGTTCGTTTTGGTCAGTTTCATTACTGTGCAAAAAACCATGCCGGTATAGCATTTAATGCACCGATTCGGGCCGGAAACGAAAAGGACTACCGATTTGCGCCAAAAAACGAAACGAACACACCCAATCCACTTTTTTGGACCCAATAGTGTTGTTGTGGTTCGTTTTGGTCAGTTTCATTACTGTGCAAAAAACCATGCCGGTATAGCATTTAATGCACCGATTCGGGCCGGAAACGAAAAGGACTACCGATTTGCGCCAAAAAACGAAACGAACACACCCAATCCACTTTTTTGGACCCAATAGTGTTGTTGTGGTTCGTTTTGGTCAGTTTCATTACTGTGCAAAAAACCATGCCGGTATAGCATTTAATGCACCGATTCGGGCCGGAAACGAAAAGGACTACCGATTTGCGCCAAAAAACGAAACGAACACACCCAATCCACTTTTTTGGACCCAATAGTGTTGTTGTGGTTCGTTTTGGTCAGTTTCATTACTGTGCAAAAAACCATGCCGGTATAGCATTTAATGCACCGATTCGGGCCGGAAACGAAAAGGACTACCGATTTGCGCCAAAAAACGAAACGAACACACCCAATCCACTTTTTTGGACCCAATAGTGTTGTTGTGGTTCGTTTTGGTCAGTTTCATTACTGTGCAAAAAACCATGCCGGTATAGCATTTAATGCACCGATTCGGGCCGGAAACGAAAAGGACTACCGATTTGCGCCAAAAAACGAAACGAACACACCCAATCCACTTTTTTGGACCCAATAGTGTTGTTGTGGTTCGTTTTGGTCAGTTTCATTACTGTGCAAAAAACCATGCCGGTATAGCATTTAATGCACCGATTCGGGCCGGAAACGAAAAGGACTACCGATTTGCGCCAAAAAACGAAACGAACACACCCAATCCACTTTTTTGGACCCAATAGTGTTGTTGTGGTTCGTTTTGGTCAGTTTCATTACTGTGCAAAAAACCATGCCGGTATAGCATTTAATGCACCGATTCGGGCCGGAAACGAAAAGGACTACCGATTTGCGCCAAAAAACGAAACGAACACACCCAATCCACTTTTTTGGACCCAATAGTGTTGTTGTGGTTCGTTTTGGTCAGTTTCATTACTGTGCAAAAAACCATGCCGGTATAGCATTTAATGCACCGATTCGGGCCGGAAACGAAAAGGACTACCGATTTGCGCCAAAAAACGAAACGAACACACCCAATCCACTTTTTTGGACCCAATAGTGTTGTTGTGGTTCGTTTTGGTCAGTTTCATTACTGTGCAAAAAACCATGCCGGTATAGCATTTAATGCACCGATTCGGGCCGGAAACGAAAAGGACTACCGATTTGCGCCAAAAAACGAAACGAACACACCCAATCCACTTTTTTGGACCCAATAGTGTTGTTGTGGTTCGTTTTGGTCAGTTTCATTACTGTGCAAAAAACCATGCCGGTATAGCATTTAATGCACCGATTCGGGCCGGAAACGAAAAGGACTACCGATTTGCGCCAAAAAACGAAACGAACACACCCAATCCACTTTTTTGGACCCAATAGTGTTGTTGTGGTTCGTTTTGGTCAGTTTCATTACTGTGCAAAAAACCATGCCGGTATAGCATTTAATGCACCGATTCGGGCCGGAAACGAAAAGGACTACCGATTTGCGCCAAAAAACGAAACGAACACACCCAATCCACTTTTTTGGACCCAATAGTGTTGTTGTGGTTCGTTTTGGTCAGTTTCATTACTGTGCAAAAAACCATGCCGGTATAGCATTTAATGCACCGATTCGGGCCGGAAACGAAAAGGACTACCGATTTGCGCCAAAAAACGAAACGAACACACCCAATCCACTTTTTTGGACCCAATAGTGTTGTTGTGGTTCGTTTTGGTCAGTTTCATTACTGTGCAAAAAACCATGCCGGTATAGCATTTAATGCACCGATTCGGGCCGGAAACGAAAAGGACTACCGATTTGCGCCAAAAAACGAAACGAACACACCCAATCCACTTTTTTGGACCCAATAGTGTTGTTGTGGTTCGTTTTGGTCAGTTTCATTACTGTGCAAAAAACCATGCCGGTATAGCATTTAATGCACCGATTCGGGCCGGAAACGAAAAGGACTACCGATTTGCGCCAAAAAACGAAACGAACACACCCAATCCACTTTTTTGGACCCAATAGTGTTGTTGTGGTTCGTTTTGGTCAGTTTCATTACTGTGCAAAAAACCATGCCGGTATAGCATTTAATGCACCGATTCGGGCCGGAAACGAAAAGGACTACCGATTTGCGCCAAAAAACGAAACGAACACACCCAATCCACTTTTTTGGACCCAATAGTGTTGTTGTGGTTCGTTTTGGTCAGTTTCATTACTGTGCAAAAAACCATGCCGGTATAGCATTTAATGCACCGATTCGGGCCGGAAACGAAAAGGACTACCGATTTGCGCCAAAAAACGAAACGAACACACCCAATCCACTTTTTTGGACCCAATAGTGTTGTTGTGGTTCGTTTTGGTCAGTTTCATTACTGTGCAAAAAACCATGCCGGTATAGCATTTAATGCACCGATTCGGGCCGGAAACGAAAAGGACTACCGATTTGCGCCAAAAAACGAAACGAACACACCCAATCCACTTTTTTGGACCCAATAGTGTTGTTGTGGTTCGTTTTGGTCAGTTTCATTACTGTGCAAAAAACCATGCCGGTATAGCATTTAATGCACCGATTCGGGCCGGAAACGAAAAGGACTACCGATTTGCGCCAAAAAACGAAACGAACACACCCAATCCACTTTTTTGGACCCAATAGTGTTGTTGTGGTTCGTTTTGGTCAGTTTCATTACTGTGCAAAAAACCATGCCGGTATAGCATTTAATGCACCGATTCGGGCCGGAAACGAAAAGGACTACCGATTTGCGCCAAAAAACGAAACGAACACACCCAATCCACTTTTTTGGACCCAATAGTGTTGTTGTGGTTCGTTTTGGTCAGTTTCATTACTGTGCAAAAAACCATGCCGGTATAGCATTTAATGCACCGATTCGGGCCGGAAACGAAAAGGACTACCGATTTGCGCCAAAAAACGAAACGAACACACCCAATCCACTTTTTTGGACCCAATAGTGTTGTTGTGGTTCGTTTTGGTCAGTTTCATTACTGTGCAAAAAACCATGCCGGTATAGCATTTAATGCACCGATTCGGGCCGGAAACGAAAAGGACTACCGATTTGCGCCAAAAAACGAAACGAACACACCCAATCCACTTTTTTGGACCCAATAGTGTTGTTGTGGTTCGTTTTGGTCAGTTTCATTACTGTGCAAAAAACCATGCCGGTATAGCATTTAATGCACCGATTCGGGCCGGAAACGAAAAGGACTACCGATTTGCGCCAAAAAACGAAACGAACACACCCAATCCACTTTTTTGGACCCAATAGTGTTGTTGTGGTTCGTTTTGGTCAGTTTCATTACTGTGCAAAAAACCATGCCGGTATAGCATTTAATGCACCGATTCGGGCCGGAAACGAAAAGGACTACCGATTTGCGCCAAAAAACGAAACGAACACACCCAATCCACTTTTTTGGACCCAATAGTGTTGTTGTGGTTCGTTTTGGTCAGTTTCATTACTGTGCAAAAAACCATGCCGGTATAGCATTTAATGCACCGATTCGGGCCGGAAACGAAAAGGACTACCGATTTGCGCCAAAAAACGAAACGAACACACCCAATCCACTTTTTTGGACCCAATAGTGTTGTTGTGGTTCGTTTTGGTCAGTTTCATTACTGTGCAAAAAACCATGCCGGTATAGCATTTAATGCACCGATTCGGGCCGGAAACGAAAAGGACTACCGATTTGCGCCAAAAAACGAAACGAACACACCCAATCCACTTTTTTGGACCCAATAGTGTTGTTGTGGTTCGTTTTGGTCAGTTTCATTACTGTGCAAAAAACCATGCCGGTATAGCATTTAATGCACCGATTCGGGCCGGAAACGAAAAGGACTACCGATTTGCGCCAAAAAACGAAACGAACACACCCAATCCACTTTTTTGGACCCAATAGTGTTGTTGTGGTTCGTTTTGGTCAGTTTCATTACTGTGCAAAAAACCATGCCGGTATAGCATTTAATGCACCGATTCGGGCCGGAAACGAAAAGGACTACCGATTTGCGCCAAAAAACGAAACGAACACACCCAATCCACTTTTTTGGACCCAATAGTGTTGTTGTGGTTCGTTTTGGTCAGTTTCATTACTGTGCAAAAAACCATGCCGGTATAGCATTTAATGCACCGATTCGGGCCGGAAACGAAAAGGACTACCGATTTGCGCCAAAAAACGAAACGAACACACCCAATCCACTTTTTTGGACCCAATAGTGTTGTTGTGGTTCGTTTTGGTCAGTTTCATTACTGTGCAAAAAACCATGCCGGTATAGCATTTAATGCACCGATTCGGGCCGGAAACGAAAAGGACTACCGATTTGCGCCAAAAAACGAAACGAACACACCCAATCCACTTTTTTGGACCCATAGAAAGGAAACGAACGCACCCAATCCAATTTTTTAGACCCAATAGGGATGTTTTGGTTCGTTTTGGTTAGTTTCGGTACTATGTAAAAAACCATGCCGGTATAGCATTTAATGCACCGATTCGGGCCGGAAACGAAAAGGACTACCGATTCGCGCCAAAAACGAAACGAACACACCCAATCCACTTTTTTGGACCCAATAGTGTTGTTATGGTTCGTTTTGGTCAGTTTCATTACTGTGCAAAAAACCATGCCGGTATAGCATTTAATGCACCGATTCGGGCCGGAAACGAAATGAACTACCGATTCACGCCGAAACTGAAACGAACGCACCCAATCCACTTTTTTGGACCCAATAGTGATGGTTTGGTTCGTTTTAGTCAGTTTCGCTACTATGCAAAAAACCATGTTGCATTGAATGCACCAATTCGGGCCGGAATCGAAACGAACTACCGATTCGGGCCAGAAAAGAAACGAGCGCACCCAATCCAGTTTTTTCGACCAAATAGTGATGTTATTGTTCGTTTTGGTTAGTTTCGTTACTGTGTAAAAACCATGCCAGTATAGCATTTGATGCACTGATTCTTGCCGGAAACAAAATGGACTACCGGTTCAGGCCAGAAAGGAAACGAACGCACCCAATCCAATTTTTTGGACCCAATAGGGATGGTTTGGTTCGTTTGGGTTAGTTTTGGTACTATGTAAAAAACCATGCCGGTATAGCATTTAATGCACCGATTCGGGCAGGAAACGAAAAGGACTACCGATTCACGCCAAAAACGAAACGAACGCACCCAATCCACTTTTTTGGACCCAATAGTGTTGTTGTGGTTCGTTTTGGTCAGTTTCATTACTGTGCAAAAAACCATGCCGGTATAGCATTTAATGCACCGATTCGGGCCGGAAACGAAAAGGACTACCGATTCACGCCAGAAACGAAACGAACGCACCCAATCCACTTTTTTGGACCCAATAGTGTTGTTGTGGTTCGTTTTGGTCAGTTTCATTACTGTGCAAAAAACCATGCCGGTATAGCATTTAATGCACCGATTCGGGCCGGAAACGAAAAGGACTACCGATTCACGCCAGAAACGAAACGAACGCACCCAATCCACTTTTCTGGATCCAAATAGTGATGTTTTGGTTCATTTTGGTTAGTTTCGTTACTGTGTAAAAAAGCATGCCGGTATAGCATTTGATGCACCGATTCGGGCCGGAAACGAAATGGACTACCAGTTCAGGCCAGAAACGAAACGAACACACCCAATCCACTTTTTTGGACCCAATAGTGTTGTTGTGGGTCGTTTTGGTCAGTTTCATTACTCTGCAAAAAACCATGCCGGTATAGCATTTAATGCACCGATTCGGGCCGGAAACGAAAAGGACTACCGATTCACGCCAAAAACGAAACGAACGCACCCAATCCACTTTTCTGGACCAATCCACTTTTTTGGACAAAATAGTGATATTTTGGTTCGTTTTGGTTAGTTTCGTTACTGTGTAAAAAACCATGCCGGTATAGCATTTGATGCACCGATTCGGGCCAGAAACGAAATGGACTACCGGTTCAGGCAAGAAACGAAACGAATGCACCGAATCCACTTTTTTGGACCAAATAGTGATGTTTTGGTTCGTTTTGGTTAGTTTCGTTACTGTGTAAAAAACCATGCCGGGTTGCATTGAATGCACCGATTCGGGCCGGAACCGAAACGAACTACCGATTCACGCCAGAAACGAAACGAACGCACCCAATCCACTTTTTTTGGACGCAATAGTGATGGTTTGGTTCGTTTTGGTCAGTTTCGTTACTGTGCAAAAAACCATCCCGGGTTGCATTGAATGCACCGATTCGGGCCGGAACCGAAACGAACTACCGATTCACGCCAGAAACGAAACGAACGCACCCAATCCACTTTTTTTGGACGCAATAGTGATGTTTTGGTTCGTTTTGGTCAGTTTCGTTACTGTGCAAAAAACCATGCCGGGTTGCATTGAATGCACCGATTCGGGCCGGAACCGAAACGAACTACCGATTCACGCCAGAAACGAAACGAACGCACCCAATCCACTTTTTTTGGACGCAATAGTGATGTTTTGGTTCGTTTTGGTTAGTTTCGTTACTGTGTAAAAACCATGCCAGTATAGCATTTGATGCACCGATTCTAGCCGGAAACGAAATGGACTACCGGTTCAGGCCAGAAACGAAACGAACGCACCCAATCCACTTTTTTGGACCCAATAGGGATGTTATATTTCGTTTTGGTTAGTTTCGGTACTGTGTAAAATACCATGCCGAGATAGCATTTAATGCACCGATTCGGGCTGGAAACGAAAAGGACTACCGATTCGCGCCAAAAACGAAACGAACACACCCAATCCACTTTTTTGGACCCAATAGGGATGTTATATTTCGTTTTGGTTAGTTTCGGTACTGTGTAAAATACCATGCCGAGATAGCATTTAATGCACCGATTCGGGCCGGAAACGAATATGACTATTTGATGCACTGATTCTTGCCGGAAACAAAATGGACTACCGGTTCGGGCCAGAAAGGAAACGAACGCACCCAATCCAATTTTTTGGACCCAATAGGGATGTTATATTTCGTTTTGGTTAGTTTCGGTACTGTGTAAAAAACCATGCCGATATAGCATTTAATGCACCGATTCGGGCTGGAAACGAAAAGGACTACCGATTCGCGCCAAAAACGAAACGAACACACCCAATCCACTTTTGTGGACACTGTGCAAAAAACCATGCCGGGATAGCATTGAATGCACCGATTCGTGCCAGAACCGAAACGAACTACCAATTTGGGCCAGAAACGAAACGAACGCACCCAATCCACTTTTTTTGGACGCAATAGTGATGTTTTGGTTCGTTTTGGTCAGTTTCGTTACTGTGCAAAAAACCATCCCGGGTTGCATTGAATGCACCGATTCGGGCCGGAACCGAAACGAACTACCGATTCACGCCAGAAACGAAACGAACGCACCCAATCCACTTTTTTTGGACGCAATAGTGATGTTTTGGTTCGTTTTGGTCAGTTTCGTTACTGTGCAAAAAACCATCCCGGGTTGCATTGAATGCACCGATTCGGGCCGGAACCGAAACGAACTACCGATTCACGCCAGAAACGAAACGAACGCACCCAATCCACTTTTTTTGGACGCAATAGTGATGTTTTGGTTCGTTTTGGTCAGTTTCGTTACTGTGCAAAAAACCATCCCGGGTTGCATTGAATGCACCGATTCGGGCCGGAACCGAAACGAACTACCGATTCACGCCAGAAACGAAACGAACGCACCCAATCCACTTTTTTTGGACGCAATAGTGATGTTTTGGTTCGTTTTGGTCAGTTTCGTTACTGTGCAAAAAACCATCCCGGGTTGCATTGAATGCACCGATTCGGGCCGGAACCGAAACGAACTACCGATTCACGCCAGAAACGAAACGAACGCACCCAATCCACTTTTTTTGGACGCAATAGTGATGTTTTGGTTCGTTTTGGTCAGTTTCGTTACTGTGCAAAAAACCATCCCGGGTTGCATTGAATGCACCGATTCGGGCCGGAACCGAAACGAACTACCGATTCACGCCAGAAACGAAACGAACGCACCCAATCCACTTTTTTTGGACGCAATAGTGATGTTTTGGTTCGTTTTGGTCAGTTTCGTTACTGTGCAAAAAACCATCCCGGGTTGCATTGAATGCACCGATTCGGGCCGGAACCGAAACGAACTACCGATTCACGCCAGAAACGAAACGAACGCACCCAATCCACTTTTTTTGGACGCAATAGTGATGTTTTGGTTCGTTTTGGTCAGTTTCGTTACTGTGCAAAAAACCATCCCGGGTTGCATTGAATGCACCGATTCGGGCCGGAACCGAAACGAACTACCGATTCACGCCAGAAACGAAACGAACGCACCCAATCCACTTTTTTTGGACGCAATAGTGATGTTTTGGTTCGTTTTGGTCAGTTTCGTTACTGTGCAAAAAACCATCCCGGGTTGCATTGAATGCACCGATTCGGGCCGGAACCGAAACGAACTACCGATTCACGCCAGAAACGAAACGAACGCACCCAATCCACTTTTTTTGGACGCAATAGTGATGTTTTGGTTCGTTTTGGTCAGTTTCGTTACTGTGCAAAAAACCATCCCGGGTTGCATTGAATGCACCGATTCGGGCCGGAACCGAAACGAACTACCGATTCACGCCAGAAACGAAACGAACGCACCCAATCCACTTTTTTTGGACGCAATAGTGATGTTTTGGTTCGTTTTGGTCAGTTTCGTTACTGTGCAAAAAACCATCCCGGGTTGCATTGAATGCACCGATTCGGGCCGGAACCGAAACGAACTACCGATTCACGCCAGAAACGAAACGAACGCACCCAATCCACTTTTTTTGGACGCAATAGTGATGTTTTGGTTCGTTTTGGTCAGTTTCGTTACTGTGCAAAAAACCATCCCGGGTTGCATTGAATGCACCGATTCGGGCCGGAACCGAAACGAACTACCGATTCACGCCAGAAACGAAACGAACGCACCCAATCCACTTTTTTTGGACGCAATAGTGATGTTTTGGTTCGTTTTGGTCAGTTTCGTTACTGTGCAAAAAACCATCCCGGGTTGCATTGAATGCACCGATTCGGGCCGGAACCGAAACGAACTACCGATTCACGCCAGAAACGAAACGAACGCACCCAATCCACTTTTTTTGGACGCAATAGTGATGTTTTGGTTCGTTTTGGTCAGTTTCGTTACTGTGCAAAAAACCATCCCGGGTTGCATTGAATGCACCGATTCGGGCCGGAACCGAAACGAACTACCGATTCACGCCAGAAACGAAACGAACGCACCCAATCCACTTTTTTTGGACGCAATAGTGATGTTTTGGTTCGTTTTGGTCAGTTTCGTTACTGTGCAAAAAACCATCCCGGGTTGCATTGAATGCACCGATTCGGGCCGGAACCGAAACGAACTACCGATTCACGCCAGAAACGAAACGAACGCACCCAATCCACTTTTTTTGGACGCAATAGTGATGTTTTGGTTCGTTTTGGTCAGTTTCGTTACTGTGCAAAAAACCATCCCGGGTTGCATTGAATGCACCGATTCGGGCCGGAACCGAAACGAACTACCGATTCACGCCAGAAACGAAACGAACGCACCCAATCCACTTTTTTTGGACGCAATAGTGATGTTTTGGTTCGTTTTGGTCAGTTTCGTTACTGTGCAAAAAACCATCCCGGGTTGCATTGAATGCACCGATTCGGGCCGGAACCGAAACGAACTACCGATTCACGCCAGAAACGAAACGAACGCACCCAATCCACTTTTTTTGGACGCAATAGTGATGTTTTGGTTCGTTTTGGTCAGTTTCGTTACTGTGCAAAAAACCATCCCGGGTTGCATTGAATGCACCGATTCGGGCCGGAACCGAAACGAACTACCGATTCACGCCAGAAACGAAACGAACGCACCCAATCCACTTTTTTTGGACGCAATAGTGATGTTTTGGTTCGTTTTGGTCAGTTTCGTTACTGTGCAAAAAACCATCCCGGGTTGCATTGAATGCACCGATTCGGGCCGGAACCGAAACGAACTACCGATTCACGCCAGAAACGAAACGAACGCACCCAATCCACTTTTTTTGGACGCAATAGTGATGTTTTGGTTCGTTTTGGTCAGTTTCGTTACTGTGCAAAAAACCATCCCGGGTTGCATTGAATGCACCGATTCGGGCCGGAACCGAAACGAACTACCGATTCACGCCAGAAACGAAACGAACGCACCCAATCCACTTTTTTTGGACGCAATAGTGATGTTTTGGTTCGTTTTGGTCAGTTTCGTTACTGTGCAAAAAACCATCCCGGGTTGCATTGAATGCACCGATTCGGGCCGGAACCGAAACGAACTACCGATTCACGCCAGAAACGAAACGAACGCACCCAATCCACTTTTTTTGGACGCAATAGTGATGTTTTGGTTCGTTTTGGTCAGTTTCGTTACTGTGCAAAAAACCATCCCGGGTTGCATTGAATGCACCGATTCGGGCCGGAACCGAAACGAACTACCGATTCACGCCAGAAACGAAACGAACGCACCCAATCCACTTTTTTTGGACGCAATAGTGATGTTTTGGTTCGTTTTGGTCAGTTTCGTTACTGTGCAAAAAACCATCCCGGGTTGCATTGAATGCACCGATTCGGGCCGGAACCGAAACGAACTACCGATTCACGCCAGAAACGAAACGAACGCACCCAATCCACTTTTTTTGGACGCAATAGTGATGTTTTGGTTCGTTTTGGTCAGTTTCGTTACTGTGCAAAAAACCATCCCGGGTTGCATTGAATGCACCGATTCGGGCCGGAACCGAAACGAACTACCGATTCACGCCAGAAACGAAACGAACGCACCCAATCCACTTTTTTTGGACGCAATAGTGATGTTTTGGTTCGTTTTGGTCAGTTTCGTTACTGTGCAAAAAACCATCCCGGGTTGCATTGAATGCACCGATTCGGGCCGGAACCGAAACGAACTACCGATTCACGCCAGAAACGAAACGAACGCACCCAATCCACTTTTTTTGGACGCAATAGTGATGTTTTGGTTCGTTTTGGTCAGTTTCGTTACTGTGCAAAAAACCATCCCGGGTTGCATTGAATGCACCGATTCGGGCCGGAACCGAAACGAACTACCGATTCACGCCAGAAACGAAACGAACGCACCCAATCCACTTTTTTTGGACGCAATAGTGATGTTTTGGTTCGTTTTGGTCAGTTTCGTTACTGTGCAAAAAACCATCCCGGGTTGCATTGAATGCACCGATTCGGGCCGGAACCGAAACGAACTACCGATTCACGCCAGAAACGAAACGAACGCACCCAATCCACTTTTTTTGGACGCAATAGTGATGTTTTGGTTCGTTTTGGTCAGTTTCGTTACTGTGCAAAAAACCATCCCGGGTTGCATTGAATGCACCGATTCGGGCCGGAACCGAAACGAACTACCGATTCACGCCAGAAACGAAACGAACGCACCCAATCCACTTTTTTTGGACGCAATAGTGATGTTTTGGTTCGTTTTGGTCAGTTTCGTTACTGTGCAAAAAACCATCCCGGGTTGCATTGAATGCACCGATTCGGGCCGGAACCGAAACGAACTACCGATTCACGCCAGAAACGAAACGAACGCACCCAATCCACTTTTTTTGGACGCAATAGTGATGTTTTGGTTCGTTTTGGTCAGTTTCGTTACTGTGCAAAAAACCATCCCGGGTTGCATTGAATGCACCGATTCGGGCCGGAACCGAAACGAACTACCGATTCACGCCAGAAACGAAACGAACGCACCCAATCCACTTTTTTTGGACGCAATAGTGATGTTTTGGTTCGTTTTGGTCAGTTTCGTTACTGTGCAAAAAACCATCCCGGGTTGCATTGAATGCACCGATTCGGGCCGGAACCGAAACGAACTACCGATTCACGCCAGAAACGAAACGAACGCACCCAATCCACTTTTTTTGGACGCAATAGTGATGTTTTGGTTCGTTTTGGTCAGTTTCGTTACTGTGCAAAAAACCATCCCGGGTTGCATTGAATGCACCGATTCGGGCCGGAACCGAAACGAACTACCGATTCACGCCAGAAACGAAACGAACGCACCCAATCCACTTTTTTTGGACGCAATAGTGATGTTTTGGTTCGTTTTGGTCAGTTTCGTTACTGTGCAAAAAACCATCCCGGGTTGCATTGAATGCACCGATTCGGGCCGGAACCGAAACGAACTACCGATTCACGCCAGAAACGAAACGAACGCACCCAATCCACTTTTTTTGGACGCAATAGTGATGTTTTGGTTCGTTTTGGTCAGTTTCGTTACTGTGCAAAAAACCATCCCGGGTTGCATTGAATGCACCGATTCGGGCCGGAACCGAAACGAACTACCGATTCACGCCAGAAACGAAACGAACGCACCCAATCCACTTTTTTTGGACGCAATAGTGATGTTTTGGTTCGTTTTGGTCAGTTTCGTTACTGTGCAAAAAACCATCCCGGGTTGCATTGAATGCACCGATTCGGGCCGGAACCGAAACGAACTACCGATTCACGCCAGAAACGAAACGAACGCACCCAATCCACTTTTTTTGGACGCAATAGTGATGTTTTGGTTCGTTTTGGTCAGTTTCGTTACTGTGCAAAAAACCATCCCGGGTTGCATTGAATGCACCGATTCGGGCCGGAACCGAAACGAACTACCGATTCACGCCAGAAACGAAACGAACGCACCCAATCCACTTTTTTTGGACGCAATAGTGATGTTTTGGTTCGTTTTGGTCAGTTTCGTTACTGTGCAAAAAACCATCCCGGGTTGCATTGAATGCACCGATTCGGGCCGGAACCGAAACGAACTACCGATTCACGCCAGAAACGAAACGAACGCACCCAATCCACTTTTTTTGGACGCAATAGTGATGTTTTGGTTCGTTTTGGTCAGTTTCGTTACTGTGCAAAAAACCATCCCGGGTTGCATTGAATGCACCGATTCGGGCCGGAACCGAAACGAACTACCGATTCACGCCAGAAACGAAACGAACGCACCCAATCCACTTTTTTTGGACGCAATAGTGATGTTTTGGTTCGTTTTGGTCAGTTTCGTTACTGTGCAAAAAACCATCCCGGGTTGCATTGAATGCACCGATTCGGGCCGGAACCGAAACGAACTACCGATTCACGCCAGAAACGAAACGAACGCACCCAATCCACTTTTTTTGGACGCAATAGTGATGTTTTGGTTCGTTTTGGTCAGTTTCGTTACTGTGCAAAAAACCATCCCGGGTTGCATTGAATGCACCGATTCGGGCCGGAACCGAAACGAACTACCGATTCACGCCAGAAACGAAACGAACGCACCCAATCCACTTTTTTTGGACGCAATAGTGATGTTTTGGTTCGTTTTGGTCAGTTTCGTTACTGTGCAAAAAACCATCCCGGGTTGCATTGAATGCACCGATTCGGGCCGGAACCGAAACGAACTACCGATTCACGCCAGAAACGAAACGAACGCACCCAATCCACTTTTTTTGGACGCAATAGTGATGTTTTGGTTCGTTTTGGTCAGTTTCGTTACTGTGCAAAAAACCATCCCGGGTTGCATTGAATGCACCGATTCGGGCCGGAACCGAAACGAACTACCGATTCACGCCAGAAACGAAACGAACGCACCCAATCCACTTTTTTTGGACGCAATAGTGATGTTTTGGTTCGTTTTGGTCAGTTTCGTTACTGTGCAAAAAACCATCCCGGGTTGCATTGAATGCACCGATTCGGGCCGGAACCGAAACGAACTACCGATTCACGCCAGAAACGAAACGAACGCACCCAATCCACTTTTTTTGGACGCAATAGTGATGTTTTGGTTCGTTTTGGTCAGTTTCGTTACTGTGCAAAAAACCATCCCGGGTTGCATTGAATGCACCGATTCGGGCCGGAACCGAAACGAACTACCGATTCACGCCAGAAACGAAACGAACGCACCCAATCCACTTTTTTTGGACGCAATAGTGATGTTTTGGTTCGTTTTGGTCAGTTTCGTTACTGTGCAAAAAACCATCCCGGGTTGCATTGAATGCACCGATTCGGGCCGGAACCGAAACGAACTACCGATTCACGCCAGAAACGAAACGAACGCACCCAATCCACTTTTTTTGGACGCAATAGTGATGTTTTGGTTCGTTTTGGTCAGTTTCGTTACTGTGCAAAAAACCATCCCGGGTTGCATTGAATGCACCGATTCGGGCCGGAACCGAAACGAACTACCGATTCACGCCAGAAACGAAACGAACGCACCCAATCCACTTTTTTTGGACGCAATAGTGATGTTTTGGTTCGTTTTGGTCAGTTTCGTTACTGTGCAAAAAACCATCCCGGGTTGCATTGAATGCACCGATTCGGGCCGGAACCGAAACGAACTACCGATTCACGCCAGAAACGAAACGAACGCACCCAATCCACTTTTTTTGGACGCAATAGTGATGTTTTGGTTCGTTTTGGTCAGTTTCGTTACTGTGCAAAAAACCATCCCGGGTTGCATTGAATGCACCGATTCGGGCCGGAACCGAAACGAACTACCGATTCACGCCAGAAACGAAACGAACGCACCCAATCCACTTTTTTTGGACGCAATAGTGATGTTTTGGTTCGTTTTGGTCAGTTTCGTTACTGTGCAAAAAACCATCCCGGGTTGCATTGAATGCACCGATTCGGGCCGGAACCGAAACGAACTACCGATTCACGCCAGAAACGAAACGAACGCACCCAATCCACTTTTTTTGGACGCAATAGTGATGTTTTGGTTCGTTTTGGTCAGTTTCGTTACTGTGCAAAAAACCATCCCGGGTTGCATTGAATGCACCGATTCGGGCCGGAACCGAAACGAACTACCGATTCACGCCAGAAACGAAACGAACGCACCCAATCCACTTTTTTTGGACGCAATAGTGATGTTTTGGTTCGTTTTGGTCAGTTTCGTTACTGTGCAAAAAACCATCCCGGGTTGCATTGAATGCACCGATTCGGGCCGGAACCGAAACGAACTACCGATTCACGCCAGAAACGAAACGAACGCACCGATTTGGAAACATTCAGAGAGTTCCAGCATCAGTTCTGAATCCTATTATCAAGACATGGCCATTCAGAGGGTGGGGAATAGATTTGATTGACCAAATAAATCCTCCATCTAGCAAGGGGCATAAGTTTGTGCTTTTAGCAACCGATTATTTTACTAAGTGGGTTGA
>OAMR01000572.1:844798-874799 GCA_900205405.1 Echinochloa crus-galli | reverse complement strand
GTGGAGCGGCAGTTGCTGCGGCTCAGTGGGAGAGGAGAGGAAGGACGAGGGAGAGCGATCGACGCCTAGGAGCTCGATCGGCGCTGTCGGGCAGTGGAGCTGGGGCGCGGCTGGAGGTTGAAGACGCCCTGACAGGTGGGCCCCACCTGTCGGCGGCTGAGGGAGAGGGGAGAAGAAGATTGGGCTGCTGCCGGGCTGGAAGGGATGGTGGGCCGGGCTGAGGAAGGGAGAAAGAGAGATAGGGAGAGAGAGTTAAGGGATGGTTTCTGGACTTTTTATGATTTTGAAAACTCTCACACAATTCAAACAAAAGACATACAATTCGAATATGATGCACAACCACTTATTGCTCTAAAATTATTTAAATGTTTAAATATTTTTAGGCTCAAATTTAATTGAAAAATTTAATTATGTCCTTAGAAAATTAAATCTAACCATGTTGCTACAATTTATTTGTGATGGAATTTTAAGGTGTTACACTTCTTCTATGGCTGCATATACGATTCTTCCACTGACGGTAGCGATGAAAGCGGCAGTGAGGATGACAAGGAAGGCGGCGGTGAGAACAAGGACGAAGGTTGCAGTGAGGACAATGGTGAAGGTGGCAAATGCAAAGACAAGAAGTTGTCCCGCCACACTGCTGGGCATTTCATAAACCTGTTGGGGAGATCTGTGCCTCTCGTCGACCCTCTGTTCTCCACCCTGAAGAAGCAGCCTGGAATTAAGAATCTCACCCTCCTAGATTCCTGCAATGGGCTTCTCCTCTTTGGGCAGAAATTGTATTGCCCAATCGGTGTTACAACAAGCTATATTGTGTATAACCCTGCCACTGAACATTGGGTGCACGTGGCCAGCTCTGGCTTCTCATCAGATCCACTGGAATACGATGAAGACAGTGATGACGATGATGGGGAATCATGCGTATTGACTTATTTGATTTTTGATCCAGTCATCTCCTCACACTTCCAGCTGATCGAGTTCTGCTATAATCCAGAAGTTGCAATGCTACTGACCTACTCATCTGAAACAGAGGTATGGGGTAGCAGGCCGAGGGAATGGCGCCGATGGAAAAAGGGGGGTGAATGGGATTTGCATAGAACCATGACATCCATGAGGGGTAGCACATTTCTCAACAAAATGCTGCATTTGATCGTCAGCCCCTCTTCTAGAGGCCCTGAGCTGATAGCTGCTATTGATGGGAAAGGGAAGACATGTAAGGTCATCAGCTGGGTAGAGAATCGTGGTTTTCCTGTCTTTGTGGGTCAATCCAAAGGGCTTTTGCATTGCTTGAGTGTGAGCGGGCATCCAGATGGCAATTCTTGCCATATGACTGAGTTATCTGTCTGGGTCCTTGAGGACTATGATGCAGAAAGATGGAGCCTGAAGCACACTGTGAGCTTTTCAGAGCTGTTTGGGAAAAAGAGTTGCCAATTTCGATCTGACTACAATGTGGTAACCATTCATCCGGATCAGAATTTGGTTTTCTTTATTCAGCATTGGGACTATAAACTGATATCCTATGACATGGATCGCAAGGAAGTGTGTCCTCTCCGTACTGTCGGATGTTACTATAGTGTTATTACTCCCTATGTTCCCTATTTCTCTGAGACATCAGTGCTCCCAAAGCACTGAAAGTGCTACTTGTTCAAATCTGAGTTATTCAACTTGGTTTGCTGTAATTGCAACCAACATGTATCTTCTTGAAATAGATCATAGACTTTGTTGGTGATTGGATGTTTTCATTCTCGTGCTTTTGGTCCAATTAATGCTTCAAGCCAATTGTTCTCATGTGTTAAGCTAGCTTCATATGCTAGTTATCTCAATCACAGTAGTTTCTTGCTCAACTTATGATTTTTTTTACTACTCCCTCCGTCCCAGTATGTTAGCATTTCTAGGGTTCAAAATTTTTGCCAAAATGTAAGCATTTCTATAGATAAGACAAAAGTAGATGGGTTGGTAGGGTAGGTGAGAGTTGGTGGGTAGTGTAAAATGAGGGGTATAGAGGTCTTTTAACAGTTCTGTTATTTTTTGAGTTTGAATGCTTGGAATGCTAATATTATGGGACGGAGGGAGTATCTTTTCGCATCTCCAGAATCATAATCACTGGATCATTGTTTTTCTTGGTTTCACCTGTCACTACTATCCTGCTTGTGTTTCCTTATGTTGAAGGAATAAATTTAGCTTCTAGATATTGTCAGCAATGCATGGTATAAGAATGTCAAATACTGAAAGCTCTCCTGGACAAAATTTTCAAAGCTGCTGAAGATGATCAATAAATGGGAACTTGTAAATGGAGACTTTTGGATAGAGCAGAGCTTTGCTTGTAGTTGTTGATTGTTTTGGTCCATTGGCAGAGCTTTCCAATCGTTGTCTGTTGCAGCAATCAATGTTTGAACCTTTTTTTTTAGAAGATCAATGTTTGAACTTTAACTAATTATTTTTGCAACTATTCTTTTGTGTAGCCATACCAGTTGGATTTGTCTCTGAAAACATTGAAGGTGCAATACTAGATCAGTAGCTAAGCTAGGCAATGAGAGGCAAAAATTGCAGAAAGCTCAGGAAACAATAAGGAAATATTAGAGTCTCCATTCTCACTATCAGAGTTTCCAAGCCCACTATCCTATTACAGCTTTAAAACTCACAAGGCAATGACGTCTTCCATCGTCACTCACAGAAGTGCTGAAAGGAAACTTCACTTCTGCCACTTGCCCAAACCTTGTTCCCTCATGATCTTCAGGATCTTGTCAGGGGCTTGCTCCATGTCCCAAGCTGTATTTGTTTTCCTCTAGAAAAGTTATCAGCTCATCTGAGCATCCATACAGCCTCGTATCCAGCATCCATACAGCTTCTTGTAATGCCAGTAATCTTTCATAGCAGGATCTCCAGGTTCCTCCAACTTCCATTCTGAAAAGCACTGATAATTCCTTAGTGTCCACAGCCCCCGCAGGGCTAGAGAGCTTCATATTCACTACAAGAAACTTCATATTGCTAAGCCAACAACTACCAAGTCCCAGTACTCCTATATAAAACCTCAGAAGGTATTGAGCTGTCTCAGCTTCACAACAAAATATTCCTCTAGATATTTCCACTTCCCTAGTCCCTACACTTCGGTTAACTTCCTTTTACAATCTCCATCGCAAGCCTCACAACTATAAAATCCACAAGATGGATAGGTTAATGAGCCAGGAATAGGATGGGATTTGGTGACTAAGAGATCATCCGAAAGATGACGCTTGCATTGTCATAAACAAGTAGTTGCCAAGACAATGGCCATCAGAAGATTACTTGGATAAATGATGGTTTGATTGGGCAAAAAAGAAAAAAAAACACGCTCATGCCATCAGATACTATGTACGCCAACTTTGGATTCATCATATTTATCAGCTTCTCCAACACTAAACCTATCAACTTTGAAGCTAGTATTTAGAGCACTACTACTGACCCCCTTTTTTTCAAAGCACCACCTTAAAATTGAAGCTAGTATGTGGAACAATCTAAATTCTCACAAATGATCTGCAAGACAAGACCATTTGGACTTAATGTTGGCCAACTGGTTCAGGCTTCACAACAAGACAAGGGATGCTTTTTACAGGCTGCCATCATTTTTACTCCTTTTCGTACTATGGAGCTCTGCTTTGCTACTTACATTTACAGTGCTATACTTGTTTCTTCTTGTACTACTGAAGTATGGAGTTCCAAGCTCTGGCATTTGAAGCTTACATTGCACTCTGTATATATGTCATACGTGATACCTCGTAGGCTTGGTTAGCTGGAGCTTGTTGAGAGGTCAGCAGCTACTCACTTTGAATGTGGGACCTTCAGGATCAACTATAATTCAAGGTGCAAAGGACTCAAATAAAGTTAAAGAAAAGGCAGTCAAGGTCAGGCCACCTAGCAGAGTGGCTCAGATCTGATTGCTAGTGCCCAAGTTAACCCAGAATGACGTTGAACATCAATGTGGAAATGTAAGGGGGTGTTTGGATAACTTTTAGTTCCATGACTAAAATTAGTCAGCTAAAAATTTTTAGTCACCTCCCTATTTGGATACCCAGACTAAAGTGAGACTAAAAGAGCATTAAATTCCAGATTTTCTCTCTTTCCTCTCTCTTCTCTCTCCTTTTAGTCACCTTTTAGTTGGGTCTTCCCTACTAGAGACTAAACTAATTTTAGTCACCTTTTAGTCGCACCTGTTTGGGAATTTAGTCCCTCAAAGTGACTAAAATTAGTCAGACTAGTTTTAGTCACCCCTATCCAAACACCCCCTAAGTCATTCTTCTGTCCCTGTTGTTGTTTCTATTTTTACACAACCCTTATGCCACTGGTGTAAAGAATGTTTAGTGTTCAAGAATCGGATCATCTTGGTTGTAAAGAATCGGATGCCTTCCACAAAATCTGATCATCTAATCATGTTGTCTTTATGTGGCATTAATGTAAACATATGGCTACTTGGTTGTTTGTTCCTATGTTCTATAATTTGGCAAAATTTCAGCAAGGCATCAATATATTGAAATGTTGGTCAAACTTTTTACAGATGCAGATTGGAAGCCAAATTCAGATCTGTAGCACTTTCTTTATTTGGTGGTCCTTATTTCAAAGCACCCAAGCTACTAAAGCTTGCCTAAGCCAATCTACAAACATACTAATATCTAAAACAGTCTGGATAGTGGTGATAGCATATACAGATGGCACACAAGTCTAGCCGTTTGTTTTAGTTTCTTTGGTTTCGTTCTATTTGGCTGTAATCATTATTGGACCAGTTTTTTCTTCATTAATTCAACTGCTCACGATTCTCCTGAGAAAGTGATAGCATATGTATGGGAATCCATTGAATAGACTAGTTTAGCAAACACTTCAAGAAGTCGAGTAGATATCTGCTTTGAGTTAGCCGCACAGATGGAATGCTCCATGCCAGATTGCTACCTGGGGATTCTGACCTTTAGAAGCAATCAACTCTCAATTATTCAGTAATGACTTATGACCTGTGCGACCTAACAATAAATACTATAATGAACTATATTGTGCAGAAAATAATAGCATACTGGTGAGAAATAATGTGAGGAATTGTTACACAATTGTCATTTTTCTTTAAAGGGGGGGAAAACTACCAGGCCGCTATTAGGCTGAGAGGGAATTTAACATAGCGGCGGCCCTGAGGTACTGAGGTAGTGGAGTAGTATATCACAGGCTACAAATCCCTCGCCCTTCCTCCTTCCCCTTCTCCCCAACAGCACTTTGACCTGTCAGTCCTTTTTTTCCTGTTCATTGCTTCACTGCAAATACTTATTCTCATTGATCACTTCCAAATAGATGATAATCTTCATTGATGAAGAATTTCTTGAGATTGAAACCTTCTTTTGACAGGAATATGCTATTATAACTGTGTAAATAGCATTCCTTGCAAGCTTATTCAAATATAAAAGTAGATGTGGTTTACGGGATGTTACAATGTGACATTTAGATGCTACTTCTAAACAAGGGCAGTTGGGGCTAGCTTGTATATTGTATTCTGTTTTCATGCAGGAAACTTAA
Organism: Echinochloa crus-galli; assembly: GCA_900205405.1. NCBI lineage: Eukaryota > Viridiplantae > Streptophyta > Magnoliopsida > Poales > Poaceae > Echinochloa > Echinochloa crus-galli. The sequence continues at coordinate 869,270 of OAMR01000572.1, read as the reverse complement.
CTACCAACTGATCCCAAGGTTTAGAAATAGCAGCTCGATATTGTTTTTATAATGTGTGGCCTTTAGGACAGACTCTAATTTGAGCTGCAATTTCATCCCATGAAAATTACCAAGAAGAAATAAAGTAAAGGCAAGCACCTTTTTCGAATGGTCAGAGGCTACGAGATCCACTTTCTTTCTTTTGGAAAGAGAAATACGGTGCTTAGATTCTGATTATCATTTATCAATGAGACCTGTGGCAGCTGCAGTTTTGCTCGGTTTCTCTTCGCTAAAAAAAACTCTAAAGGCTCCTTTCGCAACGAACTCTTCCGCGGGGAAGCACCCTCTTTCCCCTGAAAATCCGCTCGGTCTGTGTAGGCCGGGCGCGCTTCCCTGAGAAGGGACCCAAAACTAGCCCTAATTTCTCCCGGGATCCCAGCCTTTTTCCAGGGATGGAACCCCGCTCGGAAATTGGCCCGGGCCCAAATTACCTCGCCGTTTGGAAGCCCGCACCAGGGGGTCGGCCTCGGCCAGCCCCAAGCCACTCGTTTTCCCCGGGCGCCGCTCCCCGACCTGGCGACCTCGACACATCGGGCGCCGCCGCCCCGTCTCACGACTCGCGGCTCCTGGTTGATCACCTCTTCCTCCTCGTGCTAGGGTTTCGAAATCCCCCAATTCCTCGAGCGAATTGGACTCATCTTCGCCCCGCACCGGCCAGCGCCGCCGGCATATACCATCTCCGGCGGAAGGTACGCTCAACCCCTGCCCCCTCTGCCGTTTTTTTCGCGCCGGCGTCCCCTGACATCTCGCATCTCGTTCTTCCGTTTCGCAGATTGCTGTTGGTGCGCCATGGACAGCCCCTGCCCCAAGGGAACGAGATCCTCTACCATCATGCGGCTTGATGTCAGCCTGCAGTCACGGGCATCAGGACCGTCCGCTCCCATCCTACGGTGCACCCAACACTGCCGATGCTAAAATACTTCCGGGCCGAACATTCTTGGCCCAACTCAGCCCACAACAGCGCCGCTCTTCCTTTTCTTCTCGATGCTGACCGGAAGCCGGCGGCTCCCTCGTCACCGGCGCCGTAGGATCCGGGCTCCTCCGCGTCGCGCCCGTCCCCGTCGCGCCCTGGTGAGCGGAGCACGTCGGCGGCAACCACCTGAGGCCGGAATCTCGCCGGTGAGCCGGCGGCGAGGAGAAGGGCAGCCAGCTGAACCTGTCGTCCAACCAGCTCACTAGCGAGGTCCCGACGGCGCTGGCCAACCCTGCCCACGACGAGAGCTTCTTGGGCAACCCGGGCCTCTGCACCGGTGCGTCGCTGGTCGGGTACCTCAAGGGCGTGCGCTCGTGTGCGGCGCAGTCGTCAGCGGACCACGTCTCGCCGGGGCTCCACGCGGGCCTCCTCGCCGCGGGCGCCCTCACCGACGACGACGTCGCGCTGCTGTAGGAGGAGGGCACCCTCACCGACGACGACGTCGGCTGGTTCACGCGCTGCTCCTTCGACCACCCGCGGCGCCGCGAGGTACGCCACCGCGCTCACCCTGGCTCGTCGGCGGCGGCCTCCTCGTGATTTCGATTTCATCGATCTCCGTGAGCGAGAGATGGCTGCTGGTTTTGGTTCGCAGGACGAGCGGGCGACCAGGGCGTTTGTCAGCGTCTACGCGCAGCCGCAGCAGCAGGACGACGGCTTCAACCCCAGGGACGCCGTCATGGCCACCGTGGAGGAGTGCACGCGGAAGCAGGCCGACGCGCTGCTGCACACGCTCGACGGCATCGGGGGACGCCTACGCCGAACGCCCGCGTCTACGCCGAACTCGTCGGCGCGGAGCAGGACGGCGCCGACCTCGCCCGGGCGGGTGGACGGAGGCGCAGGTGAAGACGGCAGCGGCGAGCCAGGGTCTCCTCGGACTCAGGTACGACGGAGGCTCTTGTTGGGCCGAGGTGGCCCAGTGCGTGGAGAGCTAAAGAGTAAAGAGCGTGAGAGCTGTCCGTCGGATCCCTGCGGAACGGCAAGATGCGCTGACTGCAGAGTGCTGTCGAGGAGCGTGACGTTAGAGGATCTCAATCCGCCCCAAGAGGAGCGAGGGGACGGTGGCGGGCCTCCCCGACGACGCCCTGGTGGAGATCCTCTCGCGCCTCCCCGTCAAGTTACTCTGCCGATCCAAGTGCGTCTCCAAGGCCTGGTGCGACCTCATCGCCGACCGCCTCCGCTGCGGGAACCTCCCCCACACGCTAGAGGGCTTCTTCTACGGCGACGTCGAGGCCTCCGACGACTACAGCAGTATGAGCACGGATGAACCTTTCAGTGATTACAACAGTGAGGAGGACAACTTTGGCTGTGAGGTGGGCGAAAAAGCCTGCGGCGATGACGAAAAAGGCTGCGGGGATGACAAAAACGGCTGCGGCGATGAGGAAAACTTGTCTCCTCATGTCAATAGGCACTTCCTACACCTGATGGAAAGATCTGTGCCTCTCGTCGACCCTTCATTCTCCTTCCTGAGGAAGCAGCCTGATTATGAGAATATCACCCTGTTGGATTCCTCTAATGGCCTTCTCCTCTTTGGGCACTCCTGGGATTCAGACATATATGACACACCAGGTTATATTGTGTGTAATCCTGTCACTGAACGTTGGGTGCAGGTGCCCAGCTCTAGCTTGCCTTCAACTGCATTGGAAGAAAGCTACAGTCATGATTACGATGTTTGGGATACAAGTGTCGACACTTATTTGGTTTTTGATCCAGTTGTCTCCTCACACTTCCGATTGATTGAGCTATGCTGTAGTAGAAAAGTGAGAGCAGTGCGCACCTACTCATCTAAAACTGAGGGGTGGCGTGACAGGTTGAGTGAACGGAAGAGATGGAAAAAGGGAGGTGAATGGGATTTGCTTAAAACCATAACATCCATGAAAGGTGCCACAGTTTTTCATAAAATGTTGCATTTGATCATCAGCCCCTCTCACAGAGGCCCAGAGTTGATAGCTGCAGTCAATGGGAATGGGAAGACACGTAGGATCTTCAGCTGGCTAGAGAATCGTGGTTTTCCTGTCTTTCTTGGTCAATCCAAAGGGCTCTTGCATTGCTTGAGTGTGAGTGGACATTCAGATGACAGCTCTTCCTATATGACTGAACTATCCATTTGGGTCCTTGAGGACTATCATGCAGAACAATGGAACCTGAAGCACACTGTGAGCTTTTCGGAACTGTTTGGAAGAAAGAGTTGCCAATTTGGCACGGACTACAATGTTGCCTCCATTCATCCCGATCATAATTCGGTTTTCTTTGTGCAGCATTGGGATTATGAACTGATATCATATGACATGGATCGCAAGGAAGTGTGTGCTCTCTGCAATGTTGGATGTGACTATGGGCGTATTACTCCTTATGCTCCCTATTTCTCAGGGTCGCATGTGCTCTCAGAGAGATGCTGAAAGTGCTGCTTATCGAGATCTGAATCTTCTGAGTATGGAGCTGCTTTGTAGTTGTTGGCAACTTGGATAAATCTACTAGAATTATGTCATATTTTTTTGGTGTTTCGATGTGTTCATTTTAGCTAGTTGCATATGCTAGTTGTCTCAATGAGTGTAGTTTCTTGCCCAACTTTTCATTTTGCACTCAAGCCATATATTTCAATTTTAATCATAAGTATTTCTGGAATTATAATAATATGATTTATTTTATTTTATTTTATTTTGTGCTTGGCCTTGCTAGTGAGTGATTACTAGCTATAATCTTCAGTTTCTTGTGTTGAATGAATGAAACTGAAAGCACTAGCACTAGCACCTTCGACGGTAAAAACCAAATATTGCCAGCAATGGTATAAGTAAGAAGGTTTGAAACAGAGTGTGTTAGTACCTTCCACAACACCAAAAGCTGCCTAGTTGGTTACATGTTGCAGCTAGTTTCGAGACTAATTTTTCCCATGTACACTGACAATTGCTGAGCAATAAATGGCAACTGGTAAGATGGGATTTTGGATAGAGCAGAGTGTGCTTGTAGATGATGATTGCTTAGTGATAGATAATTATTATGTTTTTGCACCTCATCTTCATCAGGAGCAGTTAGTGCTCCTTTTTCCTTTTGGCCATGCTCAGCTTGTTTGACAGCAGAAGGCAGTAGCAAGTAATGGGAGCATGTTGCAACAGTAGTGCTTGTGTAGAAGTATGGTCTAGCTCAATATTAGTTGGCAGTGACATCATGTACCTTACTTTCACTTGTGCCTCTCTTTGCATATATAAAGGATAGAAGGCAAGCTGCAGTCTTATTTCAGGAGCACCAAGTTCTTGTGCTCTCTGTTATCCCTTCCTCCCTCCCGGTGTGAGTGTGTGCGCTTGAGGTGTTGCCGGCCAACACTGCTTCTGCTTGGTCCTATTTTCGCACTGTCGTGGAATATAAATGTAGCATTTTTATCTACCAATTATTCTTGTTACGGCAACCAATGTCTAGTTTTACATTTACCACTGATTACCACCGTGCGGTACGCTTTGTATGAGAAGTTTGAGTTTTGTTTCAATTGAAATTCGAGTTGGGGAAGAAATTGTTTTTTTTTTCTAAATATGATGTGCCTTATAGAAGTATTCAGTTTGACCATAGCTTGTGCTAGATTGTTCTTGCGTTATAGTTCGGCCAAATTTTAGTGTAGGTACCAATCGAGAGATTGAGGTCTCCAAACAATTTTCTCCAATCCTATTGCTATACAAATTCAAGTCATGGTCAATTTTAGTAAAAGATATGTTTTCTCAAAACTTTTTTTGAACCGCATAACTTGCTGAGCTTAGGATTGTTTACCACGTGCTACCGGTTGCGCTCCGCGCTAAGAGCACGACCCGCACGCCGCTGCTGTGTTGTGCTCCGACTTGCACGCTGCCGTCGGCCAGGTTAGCGGCCCGGGGTTGCTAGAGACGGAGACCACCGGCGGCCATAGAAAAGGTGGCTGGCCCGGCAGCGGCGACGGTGGCCGAACGGAGAGCTTGGCGGCGAGGGCGATGCCATCCGTGGCGGTGGGACCCCGTTGGGTGGTGCCGGCGGCGGGGGCGGAGATGGTGAAAGAGGAGGCAACATTGGCGGATTAGCATGGCGGCAACAGTTGGGGGCGCCGCGCCGTCGGAGCCAGGGGCGGAGGAGGCGACAGGGGCGAAGGATGAGACCGACAGGCGACGAGGTTAGTGTGACGGTGGTAGCGGGCGGCACCCTCCGACGACGGCCGCCTGGTCCTTCCACGTGACTGGTGGTGCCTTAACCCGGTCCATTATTTAATATTTTCCTAGCAACACTATGTCAAGACTAAAAAAATTGACTGCATTTTCCTGTCAATCAAAATTTGCATACAAATTAATGCAGTCAATTTCGTTTCATTTGGAGCATATTAAATATCTGATCAAGGTAAAAGAAGAATATAGTATTTTTACCACACATTGCTTTGTCGATTCAACTTCGTTAGGGGCTCAAACTGTAATTTAGGCAAATGTAATTTAGGGGCCCAACGGGTCCGTTCCTCTTCGCCAAATGTAAATGCTGTGCGTGTGAAATGTAAATGAGGCTTTTACCTGTACGCCATTAAGAAAGATGCCGGTTACCTCTGTACCCCTCGAAAGTTCGTAGACACCTGTATGCCATCGACCAAACTTCCTTTTACCCGTGTGTCATTTTGGATGGAATGAAGGCTAACGGTGTTAAGTTGAGGCATGAAAAGACAGATTTGCCCTTAGTTATAAAAAGAGAATAAAAATGAAATATAAACAGTAGAAAAAATATGAAAAATCAAAAAATAATTATAAAAACGATAGAAATAATATTAAATCAGAAAACAAGTAAAAAATTCGTAATTAATTTATAAAATGACACGAAAATTCCTAAAAATTCAGGAAAAATCAGAAAAAACGTAAAAAATCAGGAAAATACGTAAAAATTCAGAAAAAATCATAAAAATTCAGAATAATTCATAAAAAATCATAAAAATGCCTAAAAATCAGAACAATTAACAGATAAAATCAGAAAAATATGGAAATATAATATAAAAACATAACATTACTACTTGAGTCATATCAGCAACATTCAATCAAATGGATAATATCATCAACATTCAACCATGACATAAGTGCATTACAGAACATATCACAGGGAGTAGGTTCTTCACACATCGTAGGTTCTTCACACATCAAGTGTATGCAATTCACATGTTCATTACAGAAAGCATCATAGCAAAAGTAGTAGTTCTATCACACTACTCGCAAAATAACACTCAACAATCACAAGTTACTCCATCTGGAGTTTCTTCTTGCTTCTGGTATTTGAAGCTGGGCTCTCTGGGTTGCCTATCTCAACTGTAGCCTCTTTGGTGTAAGCTTCTTCATGATTGCACAACGTTTCTTCGTTGGTGTCTGCACTGTATGTCCTGTGTCTTCATGAAGAATAGGATGGCCCTCGAGTTGGAGAGGAGCAGGGTCGTTGGAGCCAGCTCCAGATCTTGTGTGAAAGCAAGAAATTAAAATCAGTGGTATTATTGCAAGTGATAATGCTGAAAATAGTGAAAAGAGCCTGTTGTGGTATTACCTGCTAGACCTGCTAGTACTTGTTGTTGTGGTTGTTGGACCCTTCCTTTTGCTAACACCTAATTTTGTAGATGAATTTCTCTTCCTTTTCTTGTGTGTAGCATTGGCCACTGCCTCATTGTGTGGGAATACCATGCAGAACTGGTCTCAACAATGGGCAAAACAATGCTATTCTCTGTGTTACTTTTAGATGCCTTCTTCAGCTTTTTCTTTGGTGGACCCCTGAAATTGTTGAGTGGAATAAATTGCATGTGACTAGAAAGTGGAATAAATTGCATATGTGGCTAGGAAGTGGAATAAATTGCATATGTGGCTAGGAAGTTTACCTTTCAGCCTCCATTGCAGCAATATCCTCTGGATTTCCATTCTTGCATGTGTACCAGTGGTGCCCTAACTCATGACATATTGGGCACTCATGCTTCTTCCTGCCAGTACCTTCCTCAGTTGGTTTCTTCCTGCTACTACCTCCTTCCAAAGCAGATAACACCTCAGCCTGAACAATGAATGGCACAGCGATGGCCCAGTTTCGGTAAGCACTAACTACGTCTAGGATAGTACATCCGGAGAGGGCAACATCTAAGCATTCCTGCATTCCATACCACGATGCGCTCACGACTGTGAATTTAGAACAAAGTCCATATCCTCTTACAGCAGCTCGGATGTGCTCATTGGATTAGCGAAGTAGCGGTTTCTACACTTGGATGGTTCCTTACTGGGGTCTTGCTTGAACAGGCCCTGAAGCATGGTCGGAGCTGTAGTCACATGTTCCTCAAATACCCGAACTTGAAGGTGGCCATCGAGTGTCAACTTCTCCAACAGCGTCCGGCAAGTCTGCAAAACGGTAATGCAAAGCCAATGAAGCAAGAACGCAACATAATCGCATTTTCAACATATTAGGTTAGAAGCACTTCGGCGGGTCAGAACATATTTGTATTTCGCATTTGTTCTATCTAATGAAATTTAGTTGGCATCTCTTCTGCAAGACCAGTAAAAATAAGGTACAAGAAAGACAGAAAATGGACCAGATACCTGAGGATTCAATACATGGCCGGGGGCGCGGTGGCCTGGGCGCGCGGCTGCCCGGGGGCGCGGCGGCCGGACCGGCGACCGGCGGGGAGATCTCCGGGGAGGGGCGGCAGACCGGCAGGAGGAGCGACCGGCGGCGCCAACAGTCGGGAGGAGGCGTCGGGTGTCCGAACGGATCGAGAGGAACGGATCGGAGTCTAGGGTTCAATCTTGCCACAGGGGTAGAATGGTCATTTCCTATGTGGGGCCCACGTGTAAGAGCCTCCAATCTAACAGATCTTGGACGGAATGGTGTGTAGGTAAAAAAAGTTGAGTGCATGGCATAGAGGTGCCTCCAAACTTTTTAAGGGTATACAGGTAAGTGGCATTTTTTTTAATGGCATGGAGGTAAAAGTCTCAATGTAAATGCAGTCCGTCCTACTTCCTCCGGTTCCTTCCCAAGCACACCACCAAATCGGCGAGATCGATCCCCATCGTCTCCGGCGGGCGGTAAGTTCCCCCAGCTTCTCGCGCCCTGCATTCCTCTCTGATGCCGCTCATCCGCTCACCTCCGGCTTCCCCTTCGCAGCGGCATGGATTGCCCCGAGATGAAGGGGAGCGAGGCCGCAGCGCTCGCGGTGGCGCCCTTCCCCTCCGACGAGGCCCTGGTGGAAGTGCTCTCACGCCTCCGCGCCAAGCCCCTCTTCCGATTCAAGTGCGTCTCCAAGGCCTGGTGCGGCCTCATCACCGACCGCCTCCGCTGCCGCAAGTTCCCCCAAACCCTGGAAGGGGTCTTCAGCGGTGGCCGAGGCGAGAACTTCGGTGATTTCATCGACCTGTCGGGGAGGCCGGTGCCTCTCGTCGACCCATCCTTCTCCTTCCTCACGGAGTCGCCGGAGATTGAGAAAATCGTCCTCTTGGGTTCCTGCAATGGACTCGTGCTCTTTGGGCACAGACGAGTTTCAGACATGTACTACGACAAGCTGGGCTATATTGTGTGCAACCCCGCCACGCAGCAGTGGGTGCCTGTGCCCAGCTCCGGCTGGACTTCAGGGGAAGACAGTGAGGACGAAGAGAGCGATCCAGTGGAGGGTCCCGACACCTATTTGATGTTCGACCCGGCTGTCTCTCCACACTTTCAGTTGGTCCAGTTTTGGTTGATAAATCTGTATAGCTTTGAAGGGGTGCACATCTTCTCTTCTGTAACTGGGGCATGGAGGCGGCATGAAGGTATACAGGGCCAGACATGGAGAGAGTGGGGCGATGATGCAATGGCCATGGTCACATCTGTAGCATGCCCCTTTAATGGAATGCTGCACGTGAGTCTCCTCAGCACTTGGAGAAAACAGGGTATGATAGTTGCGGTTGGTGGGGAAGGGAAGCCTTCTAGGACCATGCACTGGCCAGACAATCGTGGTCATCTTGTTTTTATTGGTCAATCTCAAGGGCGCCTTCATTGCATAAGTGTTCATACGGATATTGGAGATCTTATTCAGATGACTCAACTATCCGTTTGGGTTCTTGAGGACTACGATGCAGAAAAATGGGTTTTGAGGGACAATGTGAGCTTCTCCGAGCTGTTTGAAAGAATGAGTTGCCGATTCCGTGTTAACTTTGATGTGGTTGCCATTCATCCAGATCGTGGTTTGGTCTTCTTTGTTGAGCATTGGAGCTGGAGGCTGATATCATATGACATGGATACGAAGGAAGTGTGTGCTCTTTGCGCTCTAGGACATGACTACCGACGGAAGATGACCCCATACATTCCTTATTTTGCGGAGTCAGCAGGCTTGCTAAGAAGCATTGAAATTGCTGCTTGTGGGATATTTCGTGGGATGTCCAACATGAATTTGATCTCCCAAGAATGAAGCAACTAGCAGCTTGGATAGATCTACTAGAACTAGGTGATGCATTTTGCTGGTTCTTCATGTATCCCTGTTCTTTATGTATCCCTTCTTAAGCTTTTGGTACAATTAATACTGTTAGTCAGTTGATGCATGCTATGCTTCAGGTATGCTAGTTATCTGAATGAATGTTGGTGCCCAACTTATGATGATCTGCGTTGAAGTCATGTTTTCAAATGTTTTTCTTTTGCGTTTGTGAAATAATAACCATCTTGTTTGCTTGGATATCTGTTTGTGTGGGCCTTACTAGTGTGATTACTGACACTGCATTTTGTTTCCTCTGTTCTTTCATTGTTTGTTTATTCTGAATAAATGTGTGCAACTTCTATATGTTCCAAATGTACTGGAAAGGTTTTAGCCTGAAAGTTTTGTCACGTCAACCTTCGAGGCTGCCTTGGTTCATGCTGGTAACATGATATATGCCTGGTCCTGAACTAGTTAAGGTTGAACTAATTGCTGAACTATTCCCCCATCCAAATAGGAGAACTAAATCATGAAAATTTGGAAGAATTTTCTGTAATCCAAAGAATGATATTTCTTATACAGAAAACAGCCAGGGTCAGGGGGTTAAGTAAAGATTGACTCTATACAGTTCAGTTTTATTCTGCTGATGCCTTCTGCACTTCCTATGTGCACGTTCCCTTCTGGCACATAGATTAAGCACACCTTCAAATGACTACATTACAATGCAGAGTACAAAGTGGGTATTTATTAAGGGTATATAGGAAACAATATACTTATTTTGTATCGGAAGATGGAATGAGGCTTTCATTTGTGGACAAGAGCATTGGATAAACATGCCTTACATTTGTGGAGGGAGGGAGTACTAATTAATACAGTGCACACATGGGAAAGGTTTACATTGGAAGCTGTCACATTTAGCTCAACTAGATAGTGTACAACTTTGTCTATACTTTGCTGTATGGTACTTGAGAACTTTGAAGATATGCTTAACTTGAGCGCTAAAAATTCATAGTTTATCAGAACTCCATATGTTGAATATTCTCCTTCAGACAAAGTTGCAACTGAACAGAGGCTCGGCAGCCATACTGAAATCATATTGGGTTGGTTTCTGACTCGCCTTTCTTCTTGAAATTCGATTTGGTTTTCTACCCAGCCCTTTCTGCGCATGCAGTAGCTAGTAGATCAGGGCTGCTAGACAGTTCATAGGTACCAAAACTTAAATTATTTTGTCTGGTCATCTGTGAAAAGTGAAGACCATTCCAAAGAATCAAGTCACCTAGTGATGAAAACTTGGAAACAACTGATGGGATCAACAAGGAACCCCAAAGTATTTAGAAATCAAAACTTTGTGCTTGCTCTTGAATGTTATTAATTCATTTTGAACGAGATCTTTCTGTTATCTGGTTTTTTATCTCTTCAACCACAGTACCTGTGTTTTTTGTTCCAGGTTTCTGAGTATTACTCAACCTTTCCGCTAATTTGGCACTTTAAGTAACTTGGGAACCTGGCAGACAATACTTATGTAGAACCATAGCTTTCAAAAAAAATACTTATGTAGAACCCTTAGTCCTGGGCTCCTGGCAGTCTTGTTGGTGTAGCTCTAGTAGAACAGTCATTAGCAAATTATCACTGGTGCACTGAATAACTCTGGAGGCTAATATAATTACTGTTACAGCTTTTGTCCAAGTTGATCTGATTTATAGGAAGATATCTATACCATTTCATTATGTTTTTTAGGTTTTACATCCAGCAGAAAATTCGAGTGACATTCTATAATCATCTACATTTTTAATGCTGCCATGGTTCGTCTATCGAACATGATATATTTAATTTTTCAAGTGATCATTCTTTATCGTACCTATCAATTTAGCCGGTGTGCTTTATTTTCTTTTTGTGTACCCCCCCTGGACATGCAGCTTCTAAACTAGGGCAGTTGCCTGAGAATTACACTGTTCCCTAGCCGTTGTGGTGGTCTGGCCAGCAACTGGGCCTACAAATTTCACTTCATCCATTCCGGCCCATAGTAGCGAGTTGGGCTTCTTGGCCCGTTGAGACCATCATCTTTTTTTTCTTGGAAAAAGTCCTTTTTACATCCCTTAACTATCATCGAAGTTCGGATTTCATCCCTCATCTATAAAACCGGTTATTTAACATCCCTCAACTGTCTAATCCGGTTCATTTAGATCCTAAGGCTGTTTATGCCGACGTGGCGACACATAACCACGGTGACGTTGATTACGGCTCCCAGCGGCCTACGGCGCTCTCCCCGTTGTGGATCTGGCGCCTCTCTTCACCGGAGACGACGACACGATAGCACCGGCGCCGCCCGCTCCACCAACGCCGTGCACGAGGCGTGCCGAATGCACGGCTTCTTCCGCGCCGTCAACCACGGCGTACGTGCCGCCGGCCGAGCTCATTGCGCGCGCGCTTGAGCTGTCGGTCGCGTTCTTCGCCCTGCGGGACGAGGCCAAGGGCAAGGCCCAGGCAGCCGAGGGGTCCCAGGCGCCCCTCCCGACGGGTCCTCATCCGCACTGATGCCGTTTTTCTCCTCCTCCATCGCCGGGAAGTAGCGCAGCAACGCCAGGAAGTCGAAAGCCGCGGTCGCTGTTATAGCTACCGAGGAAGCCCGGCGGGAGACCCATGCACTCGTTCAGGATCCCGTGCAGGAGCAACCCCAGCTCGGTAAGCTTCACATAACACACTCCTCCACCACCTCTCTGAATTGCAGAAAATTTTGGGAAGCATCAGGAAATTTTATTTTAGAAATTTTGATGTGAAGTTTGTATTAGGCGTCCGAATTTGCATTTCAACTGACTAACCTGAATCCGGCTGGCTCAGCAGGGTACACGTTCAACCCAAGTTTGGATCAAACACCAGCATGTACTCGTTCTTGTCGAGCGAGTGCGCCGGCTGCCGGGCGTAGCCCGTCGAGAGGGGCGTCTGGGACCCCTCGGCCGCCCAGGCCTTGGCCTCGTCCAGCAGGGCGAAGAACACGGCTGACAGCTCGAGCGCGCGCACCATGAGCTCGGCCGGGGGCACGCCGTGGTTGACGGCGCGGAAGAAGCCGTGCACTCGGCACGCCTCAGCACGACGTTGGTGGGGCGGGCGGCGCCGGCGCTATCGTGTCGTCGTCTCCGGTGAAGAAAGGCGCCAGATCCACAACGGGCAGAGCGCCGCAGGCCGCTGGGCACCGTAATCCACGTCACCGTGGTTATGTGTCGCCACGTCGGCGTAAACTGCCCTTAAAACAGCCTTAGAACTTAAATAAACCGGATTAGACAGTTGAGGGATGTTAAATATCCGGTTTTATAGATGAGGGATGAAATCCGAACTTCGACGATAGTTGAGGAACGTAAAAAGGACTTTTTCCTTTTTTTCTTTAGCATCGTTGAGACCTGGAAGCCCCACAGTCCTGGAAGGTTTGAACCCTAATCCACGACAGCGAAAATCAACAATGCTATTGAAAATTTATTAATCTTGTGTACCAATTTATGAACAACATGCTATTGAAATATCCAAGGCCTTGTTTAGATGTTGAATTTGAAAGGTTGAATTTGGGAGTAAGATGTCACTTCGTAATCATTGTGCTACTGTAGTATTTTATTTGTATGTGCGAAAAATTGTCCAAAAATTGATTAATTAGGCTCAAAATGTTCGTTTTGCGGAGTACAACAAAACTGTGTAATTAGTTTTTGATTTCATCTACATTTAGTATTCCATGCATGTTATGACATTTTGATGTGATGGGGAATCTTTTTTTTGCATAGTGAATTTGAGAGAAACTTTTTGCATCTAAACAAGGCCCAAGTTTCCTCGTACCGTAACCAATCACGGAAAAGTTTACAATATTTGAGGTTTGTTCAGCAGCTAAATCTTGATTTGGCACGACTTCTAACTCTTTTATCCTCTTCATTTATTCCCTCGTCCTTTTTCTCTTGTGATCTTGTCCTCGTAACGCATTCGTGCTCGCTCATGCCTAACCCTCAGTTAATCCGATACTGCAGCGTTGTCTCTTCAGCTGCATAAGTTCCTACCATACAAGAGCAGAGATGAAGCTAGAACGGGGAAAAAAGGAAAAATGGAACAGAGAGAAAAAGGAACCCCATTTCATGTGTTGCTGCAATATAGGGCCTGCTTGGGACCGCTCTGCTCCAGGTTTTTTAACTCTGCTCTACCAACTCCAACATGGAGTAGCTCTGTTGTGGAGTTTATAGAGTAAAGGTCCTGTTTGGCATGCAACGTAACTCCAGCTCCAGAAATCCAAGATTTCCTGAGGAAAAGTCTAATCTTCCCCCTCCCCCCAGCTCAGGCCGATTGTGCCCAAGCCAGCGGTGATAGCGCCCGTGCTGGTGGCGTACCAGCCGCGACCTGGTTTGACGCTTGCCTGGCGAGCACCGAGGGCTGGGCGACGGTGACGCTCGGTAGAAGGGGAGGGAGAACGGCGATTGCTGGAACAAAACGGACGCGGCCTCCGCCGACTCGTCGCCGCCTCCGCCGACACAGCAAGAGCGCCAGCAGCACGCGACGTTGCCGCTCATGTTCGTCTCGCGGCCCCGTCCGCACGGCGGCGCCCGCCCGCCTGCCTGCGCGATGGAGCGGCGGCGACGTGGCGCGACGCGACGCGGAGGAGACGTCGGTGCCGGCGGAGGGAGGAAGGAGGGAGATGGGGCGGCCGGCCGCCGGTGCGAGCTCAGTGCGGAGGGAGGGCACAGGGGATCTCGGAGGGTGCGGCTGGTGGCGGCGCAGGAGAGAGGACCGGGGAAGAAGGGCGTCGCGGAGGAGAGAAAAGATAGATTGAACCGGTATTTTGTTTGTAACGAGTGGCAGTGGTGGGTAAAAAACTCAGAACTCTATGAGGAGGTTTAAAACTTGATTTCGGGAGCACCCCTTGAGGTACTCCAGGAAAAACATGGAGTTGGGCTTGAGCTCCACCTTTTTTAGGGAGCAGAGTTTTAAGAGTTGGAGGTGTTTGGTTGGATAAAGTTGGAGCAGAGCTGTAAAACCTGGAGCAGAGCAGTCCAAACAGGCCCATAATATTGAGTCCACACGAAAGTTGCAGGGACTATCTAAATTCCCTTGTGTGTACACAGCATATATCCTCATCAGTAAAATTATACCTGTCATTGTTATCGATACATATGTTCCCCTCGGTTGGCTGTTGCATTCAAATTTTCCCTCAAATCGCGTTGGCCTGAGGCTGGAGGCATTGATCTGCTTGATCTGGGTGAGGTCTGCATGCCTGTCAGTCTGTCACAAATCTCACGTTTCTCTTGCCCATGCACAAGCGTGCAGTATCTGATAACCAAGTCATCAGTTTGTTGCAGAGTCATCAATTTGTGCTTTGCTGCAACAAACTTGGGATGGGACTGTTCCAAAGTGCTGTAGATAGAGGCACGATTGCCCTTGATGGCTTGAATTCTGTACGCATGCATAGGTTCCTCTAGCAAGTAGCAGCTGAGGCCAAGAGCAAGAGGGCCCTCAGTTTCTAATTAAGAGCTCAAACCGTCAGGTAAAGACAACCGACTCCAATTCGATTTTGCAGAACCGACCCCACAAAAGATCACCAAGAAGAGCTTATTGAGAGCCTGTTTGGTAGAGCTCCATCTGATTCTGATTCTCTACCGGAGCTGATTCTCTGAGAGAAATGATTTTGTGGCTGAAAATGATTCTCTTTAATTCTCTATCATAGACTCATCAAAATCAGTATGGAGAATCACTTCACAGAATCAGAAGTTGCTTTTTTTTTCCAGCTCCTAGCCCCTTAGTTCATTTCAGAGAATCACTTTACAGAATCAGTAGAGAATCACTTCTCTCTGGAAAACTGTTTGGCATCACTTCTCCTGAAAAGCAGTCGAAGATCACGCTGTCTCGTTGGTATTCTGAAACAAGAATCGGATCAGGCGATCACGCTGGGATATGAACTTTCTAGTGTTTGATCTTTCGAGGCACCTTCTATGGCGTCATGTAAACATAGTAGTGGTGATAGACTGATAGCATACGGCACAAAACATATTGAGTACATTGGTGTCGCAGACCAATATCAAAAGGCTCAAGAGATGTGGGGTTTGGATTTTAAGATCAAAATATATATACAAGCAAATCTACTCTTCCGTAATTGTCTAGTAGGTGTGTCTTGTCTAGTAGGTGTCGTTGATGGTTTGATGGATACACATTCAGGGGCGGACCTAAGTTCAAGCTAGTGGGGCACATGCCCTCACTCAATATTTTCAAGCTAAGCTAATTGTCATCTCTTAACCATTATATACTTTAAAATATCTACTAATTCATAAGACATGCCCCACCTCAAGTTTTGGTCAAGGTCCGCCCGTTATAAGAAAAATGAATTTACTTGTGTGAGAAGATGTGTGTTGTGCGAGCGAGGAGACACAAGCGGAGTGTAGTGGCGACCACAGATGAACAACTAGAGACTTGGTTATAAACTACTTATGGACAACTATACAAGGAGCTAGAAATCTGGTACAGAGTGTTCTTCTTTTTTTAAAAAAATAAGGTTAGAGTGGTTATATGGAGGAAAATCAAGCATTTGAAAAACACTAAAATATTAGCCTATAGCTCAACACGCTAATGCAGTCAGATCCTTCATTCATTTTAAGAGAGAAATAAACAGTTTAATCGAGAAAAAATACTTTGATAATTCAACTTCTTTTTTATCATGATGATTCAACTTCTTTTGGGACGTACTACTCGACCGAAAACAATACGTAGCTCTTTTCCCCATCCCTCTGCCTCTTTCTCCCGCACGCCACGAAGTCACCGGCGGCCAGCGCCGGCGATCCCCATCGTCTCCGGCGGCGGCAGGTAAGTTCCCCCAGCCAGGAGGACCCCCGTTTCCTCCCTCACGCAGCTCATCCGCTCACCTCCGGGCTCCGGCTCCTCCCTTCGCAGCGACATGGATTGCCCCAACCCCAAGACCAAGAGGAGCGAGGTCGCGGTGGCCTGCCCCTCCGACGACGCCCTCGTGGAGATCCTCTCGCGCCTCCCCATCAAGCCCCGCTTCCGATTCAAGTGCGTCTCCAAGCCCTGGTGCGATCTCATCGCCGACCGCCTCCGTTGCAGGAAATTCCCCCAAACCCTACAAGGGTTCATCTTCGGTGGTAGCGATGATGAGAACTATGGCCATTTCATCGACCCTTTAGGGAGACCTTCGCCTCTCATCGATGCTTCATTCTCGTTCCTCACTAAGCTGCCCGAGATCGAGAAGCTCAACCTTTTGGATTCCTGCAATGGGCTCGTTCTGTTTGGGCACAGACGGGTTTCAGACAGGTATGACTCACTGGGTTATATTGTGTGCAATCCAGTGACCCAGCAATGGGTGGATGTGCCCGGCTCTGGTTGGACTCCACCTCCAGAATTGGACGAATTGGACGATTGGGATGTCGAAACATGCACCTATTTGATTTTTGACCCGGCTGTCTCCTCGCACTTTCAATTGGTCCAGTTGAAGCAAGATGATGGAGTGGTGCTCCAGTTCAGGCTAAATTATGATGATGATGCGGGAGTGACAGAGGTGCGGACTTACTCTTCTGAAAGTCGGGTATGGAGTGTCAGGGCAAGTGAATGGGGGCCTCATGGATGGATGCTGTCAAATACGGGCAGTGCGCTTGTTAATGGCATGCTGCATTTCATGGTCGGGCTTCGATTATTTTAGGGAGTATCAGATAGTTGCGGTGGACAGGGAAGGGAGGAAACGCAGGAACATCCGCTGGCCA
This sequence comes from Echinochloa crus-galli, assembly GCA_900205405.1. Lineage (NCBI taxonomy): Eukaryota > Viridiplantae > Streptophyta > Magnoliopsida > Poales > Poaceae > Echinochloa > Echinochloa crus-galli. The sequence continues at coordinate 852,139 of OAMR01000572.1, read as the reverse complement.
GAGAAGCGTGGCAATATTCTTTTTGTCGGTCAATCGCAAGGGCTCCTGCATTGTGTTAGTGGACATACAAAAACTTTTGATACGGCTGAGCTGTTTGTTTGGGTTCTTGAAGACTATGATACAGAAGAATGGGTTCTGAAGCACACTGTGAGCTTTGCACATCTGTCTGGAAACTCGGGCCGTGCTTGTGCAGATTTCTTTAACTTCTATTTTGTTTCCATTCATCCAGATTGCAATAAGGTTTTCTTTGTCGGGAGCAGCAACCGGGAACTGATGTTATATGACATGGATAGTAAGGAATTGTGTGTCCTCTGTACTCTCAGTAGCTACTATGAGCGTGTTACCCAGTATGTTCCCTATTTTTCAGAGTCACCAGCACTTGATAAGAATCACTGAAATGGTTTCTCGTGCAGTATTCCTGAGGATGTTTAACAAGTATTTGATCTTGTAAATTGGACCAGCACTACCAACGTGGATAGATCTCTACAATTAGTGATTTATTCTGCTGCTGCTTGGATGTATCCCTTATGCTGTTGTCCCAAAGTGTTACCACATTATATTACAGTTAAGACAAACATGTAAGCTAGCTGTATTTATATAGCTATCTAAATGAAGGCAGGACAAACTACTTATGATGATTTGTTTTGAAGCTATATGTTTCAGATGCTACCTTCTACTTTCCAGAATTATGATCATTTTTTTGTGGGTCTTGCTAGCAACTGATTAGTGATTACTGATAGTGAAATTTTTCTTGTCTATTTATTTATGCTGAATGAATGTGTATCTTGCATATGTTGCGCCTGATGCATGTGCATGTATTGGAATTTGGTGACACAGCAACCTCTGAGGCTCCATGGTTAAGCACTGCTTAAGGGTCTGTTGGAATATGGGAATTTGGGTTACCTAGGGTTTAAATCAAACTTGAGCTTCCTGAAAATTCTGAACAATGCTCCACCATCTAAATAGGGGAACAGATGTGAGATTTCAAACTCTTTTTTAAACAAACAACAACAGGGGGTTCATGCATAAACATACAATTTAGCTCTGTACAGTTCGGTTCTCTTCAATGTTTTCAGTAATACAGTGCATGGATAAGAAAGGTTTACAATGAAGCTTTTTTATGTTAATATCAAAAGGTGGCTAGTAAATGTTGATTACCTGGTATACCTGGTCCTGCGGACCGAAATTTTATACAGTGCTGATGAACAGAACTGGAACCTTATAAAAACAGACTTTTGGCCTGAGCAGAGCTTGATTGTAGATGCTGATTACTTGAAGTATTTTAGCATTGTTGTGGGAAACGGCTATGTTATTGTTAGTCACAGATAATTGTTCTTTGTTACTAGCCTCAATCTAGGTGCACCTTTGCTGTGTACAAGTACAGCTGTCCAAATCAACTTTGTCTGCAAACGTCGTGTTATTACAAAATGCAAAACAGACCAGAACATTTGCCGAAAAGACCCTTGAAGCTCGGGCTATTACAAAATGCACCCAGCTTCTTCTCCCAAATCTTCTCGCACGGCCACTCACTGACTGACCTTTCCCCAACTCCTGCAGCCGCGATGGGGGCTAGGGTTTAAGAATTCCCAGCAGCCGAGCAAATCCCCCACCCGCCAGCGCCGCCGCCGCCGCCGCCGGCCCTGACTCCCTCCAGCAGCAGGTACGCTCCCCGGTCGCCGCATTTCCCTCCCCACTCTCGCTCGCTCTCTTCCGCATCGATCCCCCCACGGCTCCTAATTCCCCCCCTCGATTCGCAGCTTGCGGCGCGTGCCTTCCCCGATTCCACGGCCTCTCAATGGTCTGCTGTATTTTATCGTCTACCACGTTAAGAAATCGGAGGCCCTGATAGTTGCAGTGGATTGGGAAGGGAAGGCATGCCGGATCATCAGGTGGCATGATAAGCACGAGTTTGCACAGGCTAGTTTTATTGCTCAATCCCAAGGCCGTCTGCACTTAATCAGTACTGATGCGCTATTAAAAGGCTTTAGTCTCCACTTCACTCAGCTGTCAGTTTGGGTTCTTGAGGACTATGATACACAGGAATGGATCCTGAAGCACAATGTGAGCTGTTCACAATTGATTGGATCTGTGAGTTTCCCATTCAAGGAATTTGATATCGTGGCCATTCATCCAGATCACAATTCGATAATCTTTCTCCGGCGTTGCGACCATAAACTGGTATCATATGACATGGGTAGTAAGCAAGTTCGTCCTCTCTGCAGTCTAGGAGGTGGCTATCGGTTTATTACCCCGTATGTTCCCTGCTTTTTGGAGTCATCTGTTCTTGCAACCAAGTACTGAGGTCGTTGCTTATCGTATACTCCTACGAATGGTCAGAAAGAACTTGATCTTCCAACTATAGGGCAACTAGCAACTTGTTTAAATCTACTATTATTATGTGATGTAGTCTGCCGGTGCTTGAATGCACCCCTTCTGTCTGATGCTTTTGGTCTATTACTCTATTTAAGGCTGCAAGAAAGCAGTGTACTAGACATGCTTGTAAGTTAGCATTACATATGCAAGTTCATGTACGCACTAGCCCAAGCTTGCACAACTTATGATGTTTGACAATCTGAGTTTGACATGCTACCCTTTTTGTTTCAAGAATGATTGTCTCCATCTTATAAATATACTCCTTTTCCCTGGCCTCACTAGCGCTATTACTGATTGAATTTGTGTCATTCTTATTTATGCTGGAAAAATATGTTTATCACGAATGGGCATGTCTCAGAAATCTTTAAACCGAGAGCTTTGTCACATTAAGCTTAACAGCTGTCTAGTCATGTGATTACCTAGTTTCCAGGCCAGTTCTCTCATGGTGAAAAATAATTGGAACAACCTTGTTGTAGTAGACTTTTGGCCAGAACAGAATTTCTTTGCATATGCAGATTACTTGCATCAATTTTAGCAGTATTGTGTAATATGAGTGCATTACAGTTAACCACAGACAATTATTCTTTTCTTACAGTGGTCCACATTTGAGCTAAGCACTTTTACAACTACATAGTATACACCTGTACTGTAAGATAGAATTTTCTACATTCAGTATGATACTTGAAAACTTGATTGTGTTTCACCAGTACTTGTTGCTACGAGATTAGTAGAATGATATTTTCTCCCCTGCATACATGTCCACCTGTAAAGATTCTTGCCTTCCCTTTCTGTTACTTGTAAGTTCTACAACTCCAACTAAATTGTCTGCATTGCTTGCTCTGTTTGATGGCTGGTTCAGGGTCTGGGTACCACGAATTTCCTTTCTGATATATTTATAGCATAGGTTCTTTGGTTCTGAAACAAACTTTTTTTTTAATATGAAACAAACTTTTTAACATTACCATTCATTTTGTTGTTCTTGAATCTTGATTACCTGAAGACCTGATTGCTCAAAAGTCAGAGCAATATAATAATTTTCCATCTTTTGACACATTGTTTATGGTGTACCTATTGTGAAATTTGTGCTTGTGCATAATATTAAGATTCAAGTGAAGTTACTGCCATTGGTGCACCACAAAGTAATAAATTTTGCTTAGTGTGGGTTAGCGACTTGGCGTTCATTTAGACTGAAAGCACTAGAAAGAATCACTAACTAGATTCACCTGCGCACAAATAAGTAGTGATTGGATTCACAATTGAATTTGTAGCTGTTCATGTTCTTGCATCTAGTGCATTTTTCTCAGATTTCCATCCCGGTCCATGATTGTACGGATCAATTATTTTGTGTTGCACGTGTTTAAGGAATCAAACTGTTCCATAACAAAATTTTTGGCCTTGAATATTTGGGCAGGTTTAGCTGCCTCATTGGTATCCATGTTTTGTTGACAGCTCTAGGTGCATGTTTGAAGGGGATTTAGCTGTCTCAGCTGTTTCCATCCTTTTTCTGTAATCTGCATGGAGATCATTCCTTATGTCATACATTGACGAGGAAGATGTTTCCTTCCGCCGCTTTGCTTACTTTGCAGTTTTCTACTGATTTGGACATGTGGCATGAGGCAGAATGGTTTCTCCAATTCATTAGCTGTGTGCCTGTGTGATCATTGCGGTCTTGATGATATTTTAGTAAACAAGAGGAGTATACATGTAGCGAGAAAATCATAGGGTGCCTAGAATCTATATAAAGCGGTGAGTGATTTTACCAAACCAACTCTCGGTTAGTATTCAGTTTAATGTTACTCTGTTTTGAGAAGAATCTTACAGCTTTGTTTGTTAAATGGGGATGCCTCGGTCACTTCTATGCCTGTCATGTGTCATACAAGATGGGGTATGTATTACCAAGAGATTGCGCTTGCACTATCAGAATCTGATCTCTCACTTGCACTACCTGTACACATGTAACGGAGCTATTAAGACGACTGCTGCTTGCCTGCTTGAAAGCTCTTTGGGAAGTTATGTCTGTATAGTTAGATTCATATCGCCAAAAGTACCATGGTTCTTTGGCCTGTTTAGTTACCAATCACATCACCAAACTTCCAAAAATTTTCTCTCCAAACTTCACTATTCACCTGCCACATCAAATCTCTCTCATCGTGCATGGAGTGCTAAACGTGGGTAAATAAAAAAACTAATTACATGACGAGACGAATCTTTTGAGCCTAGTTAGATCATGGTAGGACAATGTTTACCACAAACAAACGAAAAGTGCTACGGTGCGCTACAGTGTCCGACTTTTTCACCTCTCTTTTCACTCTTTTTTCGGGAACTAAACACAGCCTTTTCCGAAGTCGGTTGACTGCTTGTGCGAGGGTTCCTAGTGCTTGACCCCTCCATCTAACATGTTATTTGACCAAGTACAGTCTCAAGAATAAAATTTTGACCATTGAAAACTTGAAATCTATATCAAAACCATAGAACCAACATAATATGAAGCACACTTAAATATGGATACAAAAGTAACCCAAGTTTTATAATATAAGTTACAAAGTTCATAGATTATTTGTTAATAAAAAATCTAAAAGTTTGAGACACCTCTGGAGAAACAAACCCGATGTATTCTGTTTTTTTTCTCTTTTGCAAAAAACGTTGTATTATGTTCTCTCAACATAAATGCTCCTCACCGTCACTGCCCAGCTCGTTTGGTGATTCCTATTGCTTGAATCCTACTCCTATTTGAACACCGTTTTTTTTTGCACACTATACTAATATTCACTCGTTCTGTCTCTTTGATTTGGATGGAATCGTGGAATTATTCCTTAGACATTCTGGTGCTATTTTTGGTTCTTTAGTCTATTTCTAGTGGAGACTTTTCCCAAATCAGTCACTGGCTATAGCGTGTTTGGCGATTTCCATAGCTTAAATCCTACCCCTGTTTGAACATCATAGCTTCTGCACAAACTAAAGTAATATTCATCCGGCTCGTTTCTTTGATTCGGATGGAATTCCTAGAGAGAGTTTTATTACGCTATTTTCAAGAATGACATGTCTTGGTTTAAGTTTATCAATGGAATTAAGATCCACAATGCATAATTTCATTTCGCAGTTTCATAGTCCGTGATGAAATGAAACTCTATAGCCATCAGTGCCATTTGCAACAGGTTCCATGCATAGTTTTCGGAAACCATGTATCCTGAGTTCTATTATGAAGAAACCCTTCCCTCTCTTTTCATAAATATAATGTCATGTCATAAAAAAATCCACAACATATCACACATTTAATAAAAATAAAACTCTCATGAAAACTCCACTAGAAACAGCCTTAGAGGTTACTACATGCATGCCTAGGTTACTCTCATTATCATGATTCACGCATCAGAATGATGTTTGGAATTTCATAGGCACTGCATGAGAGCAACCAACCGCTTATCTATTCTATACTAAAAGGATATAGAGAATTGAAAACACCTCCCACCAAAAAATCCACCCCCACCCTCTCACAGAGGACCCACCTGTCGGGCTTTGGTGGAAGGGAAAAACGAGAAACACTAGAAAAAATTGCATGTTCCGGGCACTTTTAGTTCATTCTCCGTAAAACTTTTTTCACCCAAAAAAGGACCCCCCTAAATATACCCACGTCTATACACAATTATCCCGTATTACTAATAGACAATAGATCGGAGAGTTTTTCTTCATATAAATAAATGACAACTATTGAGTTTTGAGAATACATAAAGCTCTCTATACATGAGAGATATTGCAACTATATATTTTATATATTATATTTGATTTATTTTATACATGTGCGTGCACACATGTGTCTTTGCTAGTATATTAATACAATAGAGTTAAAAGGAGCCACCACGTTCACTGAGAGGACCAAAAAATTTCCCACGTTAATCTAAAAAAGAGGAGAACATGGACCGTTGGATTTTATGAATATCTAACGGTCCATATTATTTCGTTAATTCAAAAAAAGAAGAATATATGCCGTCAGATTTGATGAAGATCTAACGGTCTATATTATTTCATCCATCGCCACCCTTCTGACGCCGCCGCGCAGCCATTCATGGGACCGTTGGATTTTATGAAGATCTAACGGTCCATATTATTCCGTTAATCAAAAAAAAAGAAAAGAATATATGTCGTCGGATTTGATGAAGATCTAACGGTCTACATTATTTCATCCGCCGCCACCCCTCTATCGCCGCCGCGCAGCCATCCGTGGCCGTCATCGCAGTGGGAGCCCTCCACCGCCGCCGAGCGGCCGTCCGTGGCACCGCGGGAGTCCTTGCCGTCGCCATGCGACCATCCGCACCGGGAGGCCGTCCTCCGCTATCGTCATCGTCGTTGTCGCCACGCAGACGTCTGTGGCCGCCATAGAAGGCCTCCACCGTCGCCGCCGCGGAGCCCTCTACCGCCGCGTAGCGGCCGTCCGTGTCCGCCACGGGAGTCCTCGCTCGTCGCCGCACGACCGTCCGCCACCAGGAGGTCGTCACTACCGTCTCCGTCGCTGTCGCGGCCACCGCCCGCGCACTGAAGGCTGTCGGTGGGGAAGACCGGCACCCCTCACTGCCAGGGGCGAAGCTACGATTGAAGTATTGGGGGGGCTGAAATTCCCCTTCTTCTTCCTCTTTCTCCTTCTCCTCTTCTTCCTCCTCCTTCCTTCTTCCTTCTTCCTCTTCATCCATGGTTGAAATTTATAGGAGGGGCTTAGAGGGGGATCCATGGGTTGCAAGGGGGTAGGGGGGGCTCCAGCCCCCCTAGCCCCCCTGGTGGCTTCGCCACTACTGTGCAGCCAACAAGGACGGAAGAAGACACTCCTGCAATTATTTTATACCAGCTGGAAAGAAGTCTTGCTGCTAGTTACAGATTGAAGAGGTCCATTTTGTTGCCTGGATCGGATGATGCTGTGCATGATGCTTGTTTCTTTCTCACTGCATTGCATTGTGTGGTGGTTGTTTTTAGAATGCC
>OAMR01000572.1:811791-833336 GCA_900205405.1 Echinochloa crus-galli | reverse complement strand
CCCCCCAACAATTCCTAACTCATTATCTTCCTTGCGCTCTGCCTCTCCCAGCTTTCCTTCTTCCATCGAAGGGAGGCCCATCGATCTCCGCCCCCCCCCCCACCGCCCGCATGACATCCAGCACCACCATCGCCCCAACAAAAAACGCCCCTCCTCCCGCACATAGCTACCTCTAGCGGCCACCTGCTTGTATCGCCGCCTCACTAGCCTGCCCTCCCCTAACCACTCTGAGATCTTCCCTCAACACCAACCCTTCCTAACCTTACTCCACCATTTTAGCAAGAAGCGGTGGCGTCACCTCGCGATCCCACCTACCGCTTGCCATTAGCACCTATTTGGTGACCATATCTCGATCCGGAAGTCTAAATGGAGAAGCTCTCGTTGCTAAAGCTCGACGGAATTGGAAGTTGCCACAACATAGACATCAACAGATCTGGATCTGAAGGTTCGATTCCTTCACACTGCCTGTATTGCACCGGCATCTTTAGTCCCATTTGATGCCCTTTATTTTACTCTGTTTTGGGAAATCTTGACTCCCACATGACGTTATTTTGAAATCATTTTAGGCATCTCGATTTAGATTTTTTTTTTGCAATATATAGAAGGTTTAGTGCTAACAGATTCTTGGAGATGCATATAGTGGGCCAAGCTTAGGCCAATTATGATTTCTTTGATTGAGGGCTTGGAGTTGTGCTAACGAGCATGCCCATAGGATGCCTTTCGTCATGCTTCCTTTTGGAGTTTTTCTCAACCCATACTCATTCTTTGATTCGGCCTTTGCTTGTTAGATCTCACCCACACTAACCCACATGCCGTTGTCGTGATCAACTGTCCTGATCTTAGTGTTTGGTGTTTTTCAATTTGCTCCTATGCTCAAATAATTTTCTCATAGTCATGCATCCGTATCCCTTGATCTTTCCTTTTGCAGACAATGACATCAATGATAGCCTCAACCCCAACAGCACCATAGAATCGGCACCGACATTGACGGCCAGTCTCCCTGATGATGTCATTCTAGATATCCTCTCCCGCGTCCCCGCGAGGTCCATCCACCGATTCAAGTGTGTATCGAGAGCATGGCGTGACCTCATTGCCAATCCCCTCCACCGCAAGCGGATCCCCCAGACCCTAGAAGGCTTCTTCTGCAATGGCTCTAAGTTCCACGGCGACAACAGCTCGGACGCCCCTCGAACAGTAGTCATCTCCGTGTCTGCATGAATTTCATCAGCCTTCCAGGAAGATCCATGCCTCTCGGTGACCCTTCCTTGTCCTACCTCACCAAGCATCCCTCAGTTCACAATGACACCAGGCTCATAGGTTGCTGCAATGGGCTCCTCCTCTTTGCAAACGGCTTTACAACATCTAAGGTTAGGCCAACATATGGTACATTAGGCTACATCGTGTGCAATCCCGCCACGAAGCAATGGGTGACTGTGCCCAGCCCCAACTGTCCCCCTCCATCTCCACAATCAGAAGCACCCACATATTTGATTTTTGATCCAACAATGTCTCCCCACTTCCACTTGGTCCACATATGGCAAAATGGTTTTATGGGCAAGATTGAGGTACGCACGTACTCCTCTGAGACCAAGGTATGGAAGCATAGGTCTAGTGATCGAAGACAGTGGCAAAAAGGAGGTGGATGGGAACCATGGGTTAATGGTGGAGCCATAATAACATCCATGGTGGGCAGTGCCTTTGTTAAGGGTATGCAACGTTTTATTGTCTTCGACTCACGTAAGAAGGAATATCTAATAGCTGGAGTGAATGTTGAAGGTAAGACCTGTAGGAACATCTGCTGGCCAGAAAAGAGTGGTGGCTATGCTCTTCTTATTGGACAATCTCAAGGACTCATGCATTGCGTCAGTGAACACGTGGGACAGGAAGACAGCTGCTTGCAACGGGCCGGATTGTCTGTTTGGGTTCTTAAGGACTACAACACAGAAGAATGGGTTCTCAAGAACAAGGTGAGCTTCTCGAAGCTGTTTGGGGGAACAAGCGGCCAAGTTGGTTCTGAATGCAATGTAATTGCCATTCATCCGGATCGCAATATGCTTTTCCTTCTTCATCACCGCAACAAGATATTGATATCATATAACATGGACAACAAGGAATTGAATGCTTTCAACATTCCCAGGAGTATCTTTGGCATTTTTACTCCGTATGTTCCATGTTTCCTAGAGTCATCGGTGCTTGAAAACAAGGATTAAAATGTTTCCTTCTGGGGTATAGATGTGAGGACATTCAATTGGAAATTTATCCCAAGTATGGATAAAGTTAGAAATCTGGGTAAATTAAATAAATTGGTATTAACAAGCTAGGATCAAGAGGCAAAAATTTAAAGGGAAAGAAAAAAAGGAAGCTGATCCTTTTATGTGTTGCTTTGATGTCAAAGTCTTGAGATTGTTGAGTTTGTTGCAAGTTGAAAACTACAGTTGTTGTTCTTGCTGGTAAGCAGAACCGATAATCTTCAGTTACACCTTCTAGGTATCCAAGGCAAAGGCCCAGCTCATGAGTCGGAAGGATCCATAGATATATGCTCGTTTATGAAGATTCAAAGTTACATTTTGTGTTCAGCTAGCTTTCTTTTGCCCTTGGGTTCATGTGACCCTACCAAGTTGAAAGTTCAAGAGATAGAACAGATGCTACTGAGTTGGGACGAAGAGGGTGCACAGGAAGACGTGCTCAACTTACCGTTGTTCCAAGATATATAATACTACCAGAAGTGTTTCTTTGTTTGCTTGGATGTAATGCTACTATTATCGTTTATGGATCAGAATGAGACTATTGTTATTTTAATTATCATGTGCGGATTGGTTGCTATGATTCTGGAAGATGATCTGAATTAGTTTATGCACATTACATCATTGCATGGTCTGTTATTCTTATATCTTCTTGTGATGCTATGTCTTGGTGAGGCTGTTTATTTCAAGGGCTATGAGGTGCTTTGGTCTTGCTGAAGTTTTTCTTTCAGCTAGGTTTGTTTCAATATGTGTTTGAGTCTCGGGAGGGATGAATTTAGTTGTTATTTTTCCGCAGCTCTGTTTTCACCTTTCTAGGTTTCGCATGTTCTGTTTATTCCTTGATGTTTGAACATTTGTTTATATTAGATCTGTACAAGGTACATCCCTGTCTTCATATAAATTCATTAGGAATAGTCTCATTAGAGCATATCAAAAAGACTCCGTATTATGTTAGCTAAATATGAAGATTATAGCCCCTTTGTAAAAAATAGAAAGTCATCTAATTCAATGGGGTAATCAAATAGATTCTGTAAAGATGATTAGTGAGGTAGGCTAGCTAAAAATAGCTAGCGAATGAGGTGGGATAGAAAGCCATTGAATTTAGAGAGTCATTTATATAGTCTGTTGAAATTTTTTTGTCTAACAATAGCTAAATTTAACTTTAAAAAATGATTTAGCTAGTCTCTTGGAGATGCTCTCAAAACACCAGATTTTCTGTCAGTGTAATGCGTTGTACATGTACGGTGCAAACGCCATTGGGCGCCTAATGATGAACTGACTAAATCTTATATATGCATGTCATTGTAAAAACTCGTAAATGGTTCTATATATCTATACTGTAAAGAGAATTAGATTTAAAGTGGACACTTCTCGCCAAAATTAGGCCCACCTCCCACCTCACAGAGGACCCATCTGTCGGAAAATTTGGTTGATGAATGCTCAAAAGGGGGGAGGGACATTCTTGCGTAGATTTCCCCCTCAAAACTCAAAACTTTTTTCACCTAAGATACCCGCAGGTACCCACGTACCCAAGGGACCACAATTCCACCGCGATCCGTTATCCCGTATTTCTAATAGACAATAAATTAGAGAGTTTTTTCATATAAATAAAGACCAACTATCTCAAAAATGATGTGCATCTAGATTTGAGAATACCTACGGATCGCGGTGGAATTGTGGTCCCTTGGGTACGTGGGTACCTGCGGGTATCTTAGGTGAAAAAAGTTTTGAGTTTTGAGGGGGAAATCTACGCAAGAATGTCCCTCCCCCCTTTTGAGCATTCATCAACCAAATTTTCCGACAGATGGGTCCTCTGTGAGGTGGGAGGTGGGCCTAATTTTGGCGAGAAGTGTCCACTTTAAATCTAATTCTCTTTACAGTATAGATATATAGAACCATTTACGAGTTTTTACAATGACATGCATATATAAGATTTAGTCAGTTCATCATTAGGCGCCAATGGCGTTTGCACCGTACATGTACAACGCATTACACTGACAGAAAATCTGGTGTTTTGAGAGCATCTCCAAGAGACTAGCTAAATCATTTTTTAAAGTTAAATTTAGCTATTGTTAGACAAAAAAATTTCAACAGACTATATAATGACTCTCTAAATTCAATGGCTTTCTATCCCACCTCATTCGCTAGCTATTTTTAGCTAGCCTACCTCACTAATCATCTTTACAGAATCTATTTGATTACCCATTGAATTAGATGACTTTCTATTTTTTACAAAGGGGCTATAATCTTCATATTTAGCTAACATAATACGGAGTCTTTTTGATATGCTCTAATGAGACTATTCCTAATGAATTTATATGAAGACAGGGATGTACCTTGTACAGATCTAATATAACAAATGTTCAACATCAAGGAAAACAGAACATGCGAAACCTAGAAAGGTGAAAACAGAGCTGCGGAAAAATAAAAACTAAATTCATCCTCTCCGAGACTCAAACACATATTGAAACAAACCGACTTTTCGAGAGTCATCTCTAATTGAATAGCTTATTAACTTCTGTGCTATCCGCGCGCCTGCTGTATGAAATTGATCTCATACTGTTCGAACATAATTGCTTTTCTACCATACTAGCAAGAACGTACGTGCGCCACGCACGTTTATTGATGACACGTAGGTAAAAAAACAATATCACTTGAGTGGACCATGGTAAACAGATCAGTCGTGCGAAGCGTTTTTAAAAATACTTTATATTCGTCTCTCATGTATGGAGAGCTTATTTGTAACCACGTCTATACACAATTATCCCGTATTGCTAATAAACAATAGATTGGAGAAGTTTTTTCATATAAATAAAGACCAACTATCTCAAAAATGATGTGCATCTAGATTTGAGAATACCTAAAGCTCTCCATACATGAGAGACGAATATAAAGTATTTTTAAAAACGCTTCGCACGACTGATCTGTTTACCATGGTCCACTCAAGTGATATTGTTTTTTTACCTACGTGTCATCAATAAACGTGCGTGGCGCACGTACGTTCTTGCTAGTATGGTAGAAAAGCAATTATGTTCGAACAGTATGAGATCAATTTTCATACAGCAGGCGCGCGGATAGCACAGAAGTTAATAAGCTATTCAATTAGAGATGACTCTCGAAAAGTCTATCGTCCATATATATTTTTTGTCCATGTTTAGTTCCCGAATTCAGCCGACCGAATTGGGACTGTGCGCGTCACATCGTAATAAATACGCACTGAAAAATTTCGTTTGTATATGTGAAAAATTATTAAAATTAATTAATTAGGCTCAAATTGTTCGTCTCGCAGAGTACAACCAAACTGTGCAATTAGTTTTTGATTTCATCTACATTTAGCACTCCATGCATGCTATGATATTTTGATGTGATGAAAATGTTCTTTTTACATAGTAAATTTTATAGGTAGAATTTAGAATCTAAACGAGGCGCTGATTATACAAGACTCGCGACGTCAATCCACAGTTTTGCCTTGCTCGTGGAGATGCTCGAGCTCCTCCCGGCCAAGCCCCTCCACCGCTTCAAGTGCGTCTGCAAGGCATGGTGCGGCCTCGTCACGCACCCGCTCCACCGCCACCGCTTCGCGCAGACCCTCGCCGGCTTCCTCCACGCCGACGTCGCTGACGACGCCGCCGCCGGCGTGTGCGAGAGCTGCTGCGACGGCGGCGGCGCCGAGAGCTCCCTCCGCACCTGCTGCCGGCACGCCGCGCTCTCCAATTGGAGAATCACCCGCCGGTTCATCAACGTCTCCGGGATGGCCGAGCCGCTCATCCACGCCTCCTTCTCCTTCCTCCCGCCGCCACCCACCGGCGCCGGCGGCGACCTCCGCGACGTGATCCTGGACGCCCGCGACGGGCTCGTCCTCCTGGCCCGCGTCCGGATGCACGAGTCCCCCGACCTCCACCCGCCGGCGTGCTACCTGGTCTGCAACCCGGCCACCGCGCGGTGGGCCGCCGTGCCGCCGGCCTCCGGCTGGGCCCCCACCACCGCCACCTCCATGGCTCTCACCTACCTCCTCTTCGACGCCGCCGCCTCCCCGCACCACTTCCACCTCCTCCAGTTCCGGCTGGACGCCATGGACACCGTCCGCGCCATCCACACCTACTCCTCCTCCGCCGGCGCGTGGGCCAACAGGGCGCTCGCGTGGCACGACGGCGGGTGGCGCGACTGGGGCCGCGCCATGGCGCTGATCCAGCCGGGCACCGGCGCCGCCGTCGCCGACGGCGAGCTCCACCTCGTCGTGGACACCGACGGCACCACCGGCCCCAACAACCTCGTCGCCGTTGACGCCGAGGGCACCACCCGCCGGACCATCCCGCTGCCGCGGCGCGACGTGGCGGAGAAAGACTGGCACTCGGTGTTCGTGGCCGTGTCGCAGGGGCGGGTGCACTACGCCATGTGCGTGCGCCCGCCGCACGGCAGGCTGTCGGAGGAGCAGCCATTGAAGCTGCTGGTGTGGGTGCTGGGGGAGGACCACGACGCCGGCGAGTGGGTGCTCAAGCACGCCGTGAGCTTCCCGGAGCTGTTCGGGAGGATCGTGTGCCAGTTCCGGGTGGAGTACAGCGTGGTCGCCGTGCATCCGGATGGCAACTGGGTGTTCTTCGTCCGCCATTGGGACCCGAAGCTGGTGGCGTACGACATGGATGGGAGGGAGGTGCTTGTTGTTGCTGATCTTGGCAATGGAGGTGAACTTGGGGATGAGCTGCCTACTCCGTATGTTCCTCTCTACTACGAGTCATCGGCGCTCAACAATAAGTAATGGAACGTGATCAGAGTGTTTGGCGTGGAGCACTTCGTTGAGATGTCTGACCAGAATTTCAGCAGCTAAGAGATTGGTAAATCTGTTAGAATTAGGCGAATTTCAGCAGCTAAGAGATTGGTAAATCTGTTAGAATTAGGCGATATCTTTCGCTGTGTATATGTGCTAGTTATCTCAATATATGTAGTTGCCTAACTTTATGAAGTTATGGCAATGTGCTTGATAGGATTCATATGATGTGTAACATACTAACATGTACAGTAAGGTTATATATGTTTTAAAAATGCATCATCTTTTTTGTTTCTGGAGTTAGTCATCTTCTGTTCTGTGTACTTATAGTTACTAGTGCGTGACAGACACTGCTGGGATTTTCCTTTCTTCTGCTCTGTTCAATATTTTCCTATTTTTTTGGCGGAGAATTGCTCAATACTGTATTTTCCAATCATGCACGGTAGCAGAATTTCAAAACTGAAAGCTACTTCAATACTTGTAGATGCTGACCCGCGGTTACCGAGTACTACCTCCGTTCCAAAATACTATTCGTTGTTAACTTTTTTCATTATCTTTGACCATTCATCTTATTCAAAAATTTTATCCAAATATACAAACCAATAAATTTAAGTATATACGATGATAAAGCAAGTCACATACAAAATAAATGATACTTATGAATTTTTTGAATAAGACGAATGGTCAAATATTAAACGAAAAAGTCAACAGCGAATAGTAATTTGGAACGGATGCAGTACTTCCTAGCTATTTCCAGCTGTGTTCTAGAAGACGGCGATTTCGTACCTATATACAGACAATCGTACGTCAATCACTAGTTAAGCTTGTAACGCTATAGCTGCTAATACTGTACGACTAGAAAATTAGTTTGATCGGAATGTCAGCAGCTATGAAATTAGTAAATCTGCTAGAATTAGGCGATATCTTTGCAGTATATATGCTAGTTATCTCAGCATTGCCTAATAACTTTATGAAGCTATATATGGACAACGTGATTGATAGGACTGATATGGTGCAGTAAGTATATTCTTCAAATGCATCCTGTTTTTGTATCTGGAGTTTAGTCATCTTCTGCACTGAAATGTCTTTTTTCTTAGCCTTACTAATGACTGACACTGACACTGACACTGAGATTTTCTTCAGTCTTTTGGGCCGTAAACGACTGAAGAAGAGCCGTTTACGGCCACCGGCGGCAATTCAAGCCCGGTCTTTTGGGCTACGGAAAGTGCGGGTCCAGTTCCAGAGGATTGGGCTGGGCCTCATGTATCTAGACTCTGGAGAGATATGGCCCACTTTTCCGTCATCCGGTTGTGAAGACTGTGCCCTCGTCAACCAGCTCAACCACCGGAACCTCGCGTCGAGCTCGTCGGCTTATGCGACGGCGGCGGCGGCAGAGCCAGCAGGCTGCTGCTCGTGTACGAGCTGAAGATGGAGGACATGAGCCTCGACAGGCATCGCCATTGAGTACCTGCACACCGGCTTCCAGAACCTCATCGTCCACCACCGGGGACGGCGGGACATCAAGCCAGGCAACGTGATATATGCTGGACAGGGAGGGCTCCCTTGGAGGCACGGCCTGCATCGCCACCCACACGGTGAGCGCGCTGCCTCTCTCTGAGTCCCATGGAGGACCCTTTTCCCCTTGTTGAATGCTCGGACCCGGATTCCAGTCTCACGTGTCGCGCGTCGCTCCCGACGCGGGCGGCGCGCGCATCCAAACCCTAGCCGCCGCCGCCCTCTACTAGTGGCACTCCTGCTGCGCCGCTGGAGCGGGCTCGCCTGGAAGTCCGGGTGCCCGTGGGGAAGGTGGTGGCGTAGCTTCTCCCCTCGACGCGGCCAAGCGGCGACGACGCGGCCTACGCGCGGCGCGGCCGGCGGCGACCTGCGGCCGAGCGTGGGGGGCGGTGTATGGCTGGCCACGGTGAGGCTGCGGGCCGCCGGCGGCTGGTGCGTGCGGGCGACGGGTGACGGTGGCCTGGTTCGGTTCGTGCTCTACTGTCTACTCCTCTTCAAAGATGCTGGTTCGGCGCCATCGTGGTGGTGGGGCTGGGGATGCTGATTGGCGCTTACTGGTGGCGCCGAGGTGGTGCTTCAGAAGGTGTCGAGCTCCTTCTAGTTGAGGCGTTGCGGAGACGATAAGGAGCGGGTCAGGTGTATGTAGTAGGCAGGGTGTTGAATCGGGCGAAAGCCTTCACTGGCGCTGCTGGTGGCGATGGTGACGATGCCCTTGTGGTGTCGTTCTTCCCGTTGGGGCACCAATGCGAGACACCAAGTTCCTACTATAGGGACCTTATGGGTGAAAACCTCGTGACGGCGGCGCCATTGGCGTCGTGCCCTTCTTGGAGGCGTCGCATTGGAGATCTGACTTGACCTAGGTGGGGGTTGGTTGGTGGTGTTGCCCGTACGCAGCGGCGCAGGAGGTGCATGTGGCCCGTGCTGGTAGGAAGGTGCAGAGGGACCATGGATGCTCGAGGCCATGGGCTGGCATGCATGGTGCGGTGGAGTTTCCGATGTCGGCTGGGCGGAGGTTCCGTTCTCATAACGGTTCTCAGATATCTGAGTCCTTGGCAGAGGAGTGTGAGGCGTTGGACGAGGCGAGGCCCCCACGCAGAGTGGTCAGGATCAGTAGTCTTTATTGGTACCGCGAAGGGAGTGTTCTACTGACGCTTCACTGGAGCAGGGGCTTCGACGATCATGTGTGGGCGGTTCGAGGGTGATAGCCCATGGCGGAGGGGTTTCGAGCTGCCACTCAGGCTTGCAGGGGCTACGACATTTGGCGTGGCACAACGTTGGTGACGACGGCGCAGTCTATGGTGGTTAAACTTTGACTCTTCTCCCAGGCAGTGGTGGTGTAGAGTTTTGTTATGTTGCGTTGTTTGCGTGCGTTGTTTGGGTGGTGGTGTTGGTGGTGTCTTCGCTTCAGCGCGTGATGTAAATCTGCTATCTTCTTAAATGACATGGTAGTGCTCCTGCCTTATTTTAAAAAAAAGTCCCATGGAGGCTCTGACATGTACAGCTTCGGGGTGATGCTGCTAGAGATCGCAACCGGGAAGAAGCCAGAGGCCGTGTTGCAGGAAGGGGCGGGCCTCTCGAACGCCCGCCCGGGAATCCTACAGGAATGGTGCGGTCCTTGAGATGGCTGACAAGCGGTTGAACGGTGTCTTCGACAAGGGCCAGATGGAGCGCGTGCTGCACGTCGGGCCCTTGTGCGTGCAGCTGAATCGCCAGGATCGGCCGGAAATTAGAGATGCCTGATCGAACTTCAATTCGTGTAGGATCACAAGTTCAGAGCACAAATTGACAGTGAATGTGTACGAATAAACGGTTCGTTTGAAATTAGGTACGTACTAGTGTCTAGTTACACTGTATGCACGTTTTGTGCCCATACAATTAATTACTAAGCACGAGGAATTAATTTGTTGCAAAGAAAGAACAACTTGCTACTCTTGGACTAAGGGCACGTACAACGGGCGTAGTTTGCGGTAGACATGCAAACTTCTTTTTGCAGAAACCCCCTTCCGACCGCAGTGCCCGTCGGGTCATCGTCTCGCTCGTCTACGAGCGAGGCTCGTGCTCCAAGGCCTCGGCGACGACTCAGCGCGGGTTGTAGCAAATCGTTGCAGGGAGACGACGGCGGCATGGATCTGTTGCGCGCGCGCGAGGACCTTGCCGTTCCTCGCGAGGATCCTCCCCTACAAGAAGCCCTCCGTGTCTGCAACACCAACACCATCGGAGGGAGTCAAAACCAGCACAAGCCCCACAAAATCGAGAGCCAAGAACTCTGCCACCCAC
This sequence comes from Echinochloa crus-galli, assembly GCA_900205405.1. Taxonomy (NCBI): domain Eukaryota; kingdom Viridiplantae; phylum Streptophyta; class Magnoliopsida; order Poales; family Poaceae; genus Echinochloa; species Echinochloa crus-galli. The sequence goes on along the minus strand of OAMR01000572.1, from coordinate 822,536 downwards.
AAAATCGAGAGCAACGAACTCTCCCTGAAACAGAGGAAGAGAGGGAAAATAGATACCCAGGAGGAGGCCGTCCATGTCGAAGATGACGTGCGAGGTGGCAGCCCGGGGCTGCGCCGCGACAGCAACCTCGTCGGCGCCGGCGGATGCCATCTTTGCGTGCAGAGGGATGCAGCAGCCTGTAGTTTCCGACGGGATAAGATGGGGAGTGGATCAGGACTCCCCGCAGCGATGGGATAAGATGGGATAAGAACTCATCTTTTTTCGTTTTAGACCTTTAAGTTCTCCGATATTACACAAATTTTATTATTGAAATGGTGATTTTATTATTACATCTGTATATATAATTTATATACATGTTTATTTTACGAGTCAAGTGAATTATTTTTGTGCATTGTCTCATGTGTGCCACAAAATGACTATAAAGATCAAGTATGCACTAAATCATCTTGATTTGTGTGTTAAAGAATGAATTAAACACTCTATAAACAGCTAAACAGACAACCCATTGTACAAGCTGTCTGTTTAAGCTGTCTGTTCGTGTAAAAAGACAGCAAGCTGTCTACACGGTCGTACTTGCCCTAAACTTGCTACTCTTGTCTGGAGTTGGTCGATCATCTTCCGGACGGGGCACTGGATTTCGGTACTTTTATTTGCTGCTACAGAAATTTATTTGGTGCTATATTTGCCCCTTCAGTTCCGGACACATGCAGGAGGTTGAGAAAATAGTTGCTTTACTTGCTACCAGCTACTCGATGTAAGGCCTTGTTGTTTAGTTCTAAAAACCAACTCCCAAATTCACTGTAAAAAAGAAGATTCTCCATCATATCAAAATGTTATAACATGCATGAAGTACTAAATGTAGATGAAATCAAAAACTAATTGCACGGTTTTGTTGTACTCTGCGAGACAAACATTTTGAGCTTAATTTATCAATTTTTAAATAATTTTTCGCGTATACAAACGAAATGCTATAACCGCGCAATGATTACGAAGTGACATCCTACAATCAAATTTGTCCTCCCAATTTGATCTCTAAACAATGCCTAAGTAACAAGTGGAGTTCAAGAAAAAGGCATGGAAAGATGAACGAACCGAACCAGATCTGATCATCTACAAGAGCCTCTCTGACACATTTGAGAATTTTTCAAACTGGGCCATCAAAATGTTTGTTCAGTTCCTCGCAAAAAAAAGGCAAGTTTTTCAGTCTGTTGGCCAATCTGTTTTTACCCGCTCAGATTCATAAATTCCTATTTTCTCCATACTAAAAAATATCACATATTCTTATACGTATACAAAAAAAATAACAGCTCTTTTGGGCTGCGTTGGGCTCCGTAAGTGATGTGGAGGTTCCAGGATTGGGCTGGGCCTCACATGCCCTCGTCTCCGTCATCCTCTCTCTGCTCACTTGCCCAGTGCGTCTGTGATGTAACCACCAATCATATATAAATATAAACCCGGTTTCTCAAAAAAAAAAAACTTGCCCAGTGCGTGCCTGTACCCACCTCACCGGCGGCGGCGGCGGCGGCGCGCTCGCGGGTTGCGGCGATCCTGATAGTTTCCGGCGCCAGGTACGCTCGCCTCCGCCCTCACCTACCATCCCTGACCCTTCCTCTCGCGCTCATCACCTCACCTCCATCTCCTCAGCTTCGCGGTCAGCCGCATGGAGGACGGCCTCAACGTCAAGAGGGATGCCGCGGCTACGGCGGCGGACGGCCTCCCCGACGATGCCCTCGTGGAGATCCTCTCGCGGGTCCCGGTCAAATCCCTCTGCCGATTCAAGTGCGTCTCAAAGCCCTGGCGCGACCTCATCGCCGATCCCCTCCACCGCAAGCGGCTCCCCCAGACCCTTGAAGGCTTCTTCTGCAACGACGGATCCGGTGCCAGCGCCAGCGCTGGTTTCCACAGGTGCTTCGTCAGCCTTCCTGGTAGATCCGCGCCTCTCGTCGACCCTTCCTTCTCCTTCCTGACGAAGCTGCCCGGGTTCGTGAACATCAAGCTCTTGGGATCCTGCAATGGGCTCCTCCTCTTTGAGCAGGGCTCGAATAGCGGCACCGGCGGACCTGACTACATTGTGTGCAACCCCGCCACTGAGCAATGGGTGGCCGTTCCCAGCGCCGGCAGTCCCCCTCCTCATTACAAATTAGAAGCGTTCACCTATTTGATTTTCGATCCGGCCGTATCGCCGCACTTCCACTTGATCTACATCTGGCAGAGAGTTTTCCTGGGTGAGATTGAGGTGCGTGCCTACTCGTCTGAGACTAGGGTGTGGAGTGACAGGGCAAACCAACAGAGTCGATGGCAAGATGAAGGTGGATGGAAACAATGGGTTAATGGTGGTGCCATACTGACTACCATGACGGGCAGTGCCTTTGTAAATGGCATGCTGCATTTAGTCGTCTTCAACATTGATGATGAGTACCTGATAGCTGCCGTGGATAGGGAAGGGAAGACGTGTAGGATCATTCCGTTGCCAGATAATCTCAGTTTTTCTCTTTTTGTTGGCCAATCCCAAGGGCACTTGCATTGTGTGGGTAGACATGTGGAACGGGAAGGAATTTGTTTAAAATGGGCTGGATTGTCTGTTTGGGTCCTCGAGGACTACAATACAGAAGAATGGATCCTCAAGCAAAGGGTGAGCTTCTTGGAGCTGTTTGGACATATGAGTTCCCTGGATGGTTTCAATAGCAATGTGCTCGCCATTCATCCAGACCGCAATTTGATTTTCCTTCTTCAAGACAGCAACCAGAAGCTGATATCATATGACATGGACAGTAAGGAATTGCATGCTTTCCATACTCTTGGTCACAACTATGGGTCTCTTACTCCATATGTTCCCAATTTCTTGGAGTTGGGGCCTATAAATGAACACTGAATGTTGTTTTTGGGTTACTCATGGCCTGGGGACATTCTTCAGGAAATTGATCCCCATGGCCCATGTATGGAGGAGCTGGGAACTTGAGTGAATGAAATCTGTTGGAACTAGCTGATAAGTTGCTGGCGATTTGGACATATTCCATCTTATGCTTTTTGGCCAAATTAATAATGCATGCTAGTTCAGAGACGCAAGGCAGGTTGACATATGCTACTTACCTTATTGAATGCAGTTACCCAGCTTATGCTGGTTTATGCTTGATAAGACCTCAATTTATGTGTTTCTTTCAAGTGTACCTTTTGTGTTTCCAGAATTATACTCTTATATGCTTGTATCTTTTTTGTTTGGCCGTACTGTGAGTTTTCCTCGGTTCTGTATGAGCTTATTTATGTTGAATGTACGAATGTTTCATATATTGTAAACACTGTATCAGAAAGGTTTAAATATAATTCTATATTTCTATCAGCTGTAGAAGATAGATGTATTATATTTTGTATGGAGAATTATTGTTTGTTGCATGCATCAATAGTTGAGACAGTTATTTATGCTGAAAGGGAAAATATTATCTTCAATATTTTACTAACGCTGCATATCAATCACAGGTTTAAACTGACAGCTTTCACATTAAACTTGAAAACCTCCTAGTTGATTATGTGGTATAGATAGTTTTCAGATCATTTGTTTCGCATATATGCTACTGAAGGATAACTGTGTCTACATAATTAGTAGGAGAATCAGACACAGCAGAAATTTCTTGTAGTAGAAGTGCTGTGTAACATGACTGATTGTATGGTATATATGTTTTAGAGTAATACTGTAATAGTACATAAAAATGCCTGGTGTCCATTTTATAAAAAAAAACTTTGTTTGACAGCAGTTTGAAGCTTTGAGAATAATAAATGGTGTCAGTGCTTAAGTCTACACGTCTGACAGCAAAACGTTTGACAGAATGTGGGATGTTCCCTATCTTGAAGTAACACCTATAGAGTTTAACTTCATTTGCACATTTTCAATTCCTTCTAGCACTAGAGACAAATGATTAAGCTAGGTTTGCATGGAATAATACTTGTATGCTGGCTTTCAGGGTGTCTTTTCCTGAGGGAAAACAAAGACATGCTGTACAACTTAGAGTTTAGCTTGTCTGTAGTAGTGCAGTCTCGACAACTGTTATGGTGTTTGGGCTGAAACTCCAGTGCCTTAAGAACTTGCAGTTTATATATAAGCTCTACATGGTGTATTTGCTCTTCAGATAAAGGTAATAGGCTATGGTCAGGAGGCAAAAATTAGGATAGAGAGAAAAGGATCACAAGCATTTTCATGTGTTGCCCTGCTGGTATCGAAGTCTGTAGTGTTGATTGTTGGGTCTATCACAAGTAGAGAACTTGCTGCTGTTTTATGAGTTGGAAGGATCTGCTGGGTTCTGAAGATTCAGAGGTACGTTTTGTGTGTTCAGTTACCTTCCTTTTGCCCTCAGGTACAGGTGAACCTCCCAAGCTTTGACACAATTATCTCTCTTTTTTTGCGTCGGCTCTGATGTGCCTGTTTTGAGGATGATGAGATGGAGCATGGGGGTGGTTAAAATGCTGAAGTTTGTACTTTTTATTTTTTCGGAATATTTTTTTCTTGTCACGTTCTGCCTTTTGCCGTTTGAGTAATTGTGTTTGTTTGTACATCAAGTACATGGACTGATAATAGGAATATAAAATCATAGCTTGCAGGGGGGTTTTCCAGTTTTCCATACTAAAAAGGATTTGAAAATTATTTAAAACTAGACTGAATGGCATAACACACTGAGCACCCTAGCTAGTATTCCCATCGATTCAAAATGTAATGTTTGACGATCATGAAGTTTGACAAGTCGTCTTCAAAAATTTAGTACACATATCATTTTCCTTTTGTTTGGATTGTTTTACTGTCAAACGGATGGAAAACAAGTTTACATATTTGCACTAAATAAATTCTTAGAGAAGAATGGTCAATAGTCATGATCAAAATTCAATGGCGATAGCAAGCATTTCGAATTGGAGTCTCAAGCCTCAATTCACAAACTCCACGAGACTTAAGACTTTGTGAATTGTGATGCGGCGGCGCAGAGCAAGTACGCAGCAGTGTATTTGCTTTTTTTTTTAGAACCAGCAGTGTCTTTGCAAAGGCAGGCTTGGCTCGAAAAGTTTGCAGATTCTAAAACCTCACACTCCCTCGTCGGCCGTCGCCCTGCTCACTTTCCCCAAATCTTGCAGTGCAGAGCTCGAGCTGTACAGGTGCTAAGGTTTCGGAATCTCCCCCAATTCCCCGTGCGATCTCGCAGGCCAACGGGCGCCGACGAACCGGCCTTCCGCGAGGTGTGGCGGCGGCGGCCGGCTCCAGTTCTTGTTGCCCCCGCAACACCGATCGTGGCTCTGCAATCAACGGAGGCGAGGACCAAGGCCAGCCCCGCCGCCGTCGTTCCCGCCGATCCGGTACGCTCCGACCCAGCCGCCGCCGTCGTCCCTGCATCTCTCTCTCCGGCCACCCGCGTCTCCTCACGTCTCCAGCCTTCTCGCAGGTTGCTCCCAGCGAGGTCCCGGCGGTGGTGGCCAGCTGCCCTCCGGACGACGCGCTCGTGGAGATCCTCTCGCGGGTCCCGGTCAAATCCCTCTGCCGATTCAAGTGCGTCTCCAAGGCCTGGCGCGACCTCATCTCCGGCCGCCTCCGCTGCCAGCGGTCCCGCCCCGGCCGGACCCTCGAAGGGTTCTTCTACCACGACCACCGCAACTACGACGGCGGCGTTGGCGGCGACAGCTTCCCCGACTACTATGCTCACCTCATCAACCTGTCCGGCACACCGGCGCCTCTCTTCGACCGCTCGTTCTTTGGTAGCTCCATCCACATTCGAACTCTTGGTAGCTTCATTCTCTATTGTTCTTGCAATGGCCTCTTCCTCTTTGGGCGCTGGTCACGACGACATACCTCACGGGTGGATTATTACATTAATGCAACCCTGCTACTGAGCAATGGGTGGCTGTGCGCAGGCCTAGATTTTATCTGCCTCCACTGCCGAGGTTCAGCCGCTACCTAATACAAGATAAGGCTTACTTGATTTTCGACCCGGCTGTCTCTCCACACTTTCAACAATTGGTATTTTTCTGGGAGGATATCAGTTTTGGGACCCTTGCCGGGGTGGAGACATACTCGTCTAAAACTGGGGTGTCGACAGACAGGTCAAGTGAATGGAGGCTACAAGGGACGGGAGATGAATGGGAACAATGGCCTATGAACAAAGGCGTGGAACACTTCAGTCGCGGTACTACCTTTGTTAATGGCATGCTGCACCTGATTGTCCGCCGCCGCTTGTCCAATCCTGAACTTGATGAGATGATCGTTACGGTTGATGGGGAAGGGAAGGTATCGAGGGTGATCCGCTGGGCAAAGGAGCGTGGTTCTCTTAAATTTGTTGGTGAATCCCAAGGGGGCCTGCATTGCATGAGTGAACACTGTAACAATGATGGAGTAAAATGGGTCCTGACCATTTGGGTTTTGAAGGACTACAATACTGGAGAATGGGTTCTGAAGCATCTTTGATGACTGAAACCGCGTCGCGGTCTCGGTAAAAGAACGGCGCCACACACCATATACAGAAAAATAACATTCGTACAATTACAATCCGACGGCTAGAAAAAAATAGGAAAAAAGTTCACCCATGCCACGCACACCACACAGCAGGCCCGACATCACCAGACGCCACGAATCTTCTCGACGTAGAGCCCGCAGCAGCTGATGATGTTTACCGAGGCCCTCTGCCCAGCTCACCGACCACAGCTCTCCAGCCCGAATCTGTGAGCGAGGCATGAGATAGTAAAAAAAATTTCAAATTTGTAGGAGAAGAATGACCAAATCAACAATTTCTTTTAAATCAAAATCAACAAGAGAATTACTTTATTTGAGCAAAATTGACAAGAGAATTACTTCAATCCATAACGAATTCAAGCAGAGCGTTGGAGCCTACTCTGTACAACGGAATGACGGCATCAGGTCCCAAATCTCAGCACCACGTCCAGTTTGATGCCTGTGCCTCCAATGACCTCCTCATGGTAAACTGGCAGTCCACCATCCAAAGAAAACAATTTTAGCATATACTCCGTATAACTTAAGAAGCAGAATATAGAATATAAAATTAAAGAGAGGAGAGTAGGAGACGGCATACATCGAAAGCCCCCAAGGCAAAGATGCCGGTACAGTTTCAGGTAACGTAACCATAGCACGTTCAAGCATTTCAGCACAGCACCTGGCGGTGCTAGCTCGCCGGAGCCACCGTTGCCGTCGCGAGACGCTCGCTGTGTAGCAGAAGCTCAGGCTGCGCAGGATCTGAGCACTCTTTTGCTGCTCACTCGTAGGAGCCGAGCAATTTCTGTCATGGGGGTGTTTAGTTCCTGAAAAAAAAATAAAAAATGAAGTGAAAAAATCACATCGGACACTGTAGCACTTTTCGTTTGTTTGTGGTAAACATTGTCCTACCATGATCTAACTAGGCTTAAAAGATTCGTCTCGTCGTGTACATCAAAACCATGTAACTAGTTTTCTTATTTACCCACGTTTAGTACTCCATGCATGAGGAGAGAGATTTGATGTGATATATGAATAGTGAAGTTTGGAGAGAGAATTTTTAAAAGTTTGATGATGTGACCAGGAACTAAACAAGGCCATGATGCTCTACCTCCACAGAAATTGCAAGAGTGGGGAAATGATTAAGTGGTAGCACCCACGGGAATGAATCGACAGAGAAGAATGAGTGGAAGAGAGGATGCCCGCGTCCTTATCCAGTCAGGGGTGGGATCCACGCATGGGAAAAAACAATCTCCACATTTCCAGTGCCAAGCCACGCGTCCACGATCTTCATCCTGGTCAGCACGCGGCGGGAAGAGAGAGAACGTCAGTCTCTGCGCTGGAAAGTTCAATGGAAAATTCAATTCAATTATAGATTTCTTCTCTCTAACTAAACTATTGATGTCTTTAATTTTTCTCCAAACAAATACACTTGCGCAACTGGTTAAAATGGAAGAGATCTTACTAGTGTCAACTTATCCAAGCTTAGATTTGCGGCCGGTGCAGGCTAATACGGCTGCGGGCATATTTGTGCGCGACGACGGCGCGCAAAGTTCTAGTACTACAAGAAAATTGGCAACTGTTTGGAAGAATGACTTGGCAAATTCCAACTTATGTAACCTCTAGGTCTTCGGAGTATGATGTGCTTGCCATTCATCCATATTACAACTTGTTCTTCTTTGTTCAGCGATGGGGCTTTGAAAGTGCATCTAGACACTTAATTGTTTTGGTGATTTTGGATGACAACATGATTTGTAATTTAGCTTGTTTGTTTAAGTATATGAGCAGGGTCTTATTCTTATGAATAATCATGAAACATACTTGTCTGAAGAATGCAAGCTCATTGTTGGTACAAATGACATAAAAGCAAACAAGTGATGGTATTCCCATACAACTAAGCAATACAATGACAAGTGTTTGGAAATGATAAATGAGACATGGTGTTATGCATATTGAATTGTCTCAACAAGAAGAAGCTTGTCTAATAGTTATGTGATAACTTAATTGAAGAAATTAGGATTTCTTTGGGCTTGATTAATGGCTATGGTTATATTCAAATTGGGACATGATTATATGGATATTATACGGTCTCAAGTGCATGGAAGCTTATGGACAAGTTATCTACCAAAGAAAACATACAAGAAACCGGTCTGACCGGTTTGGCCTCTGACAGCCCTAACGGCTAGTTTCCTTTGAAAACCGGTCTGACCGGTTTGGGAAACCGGTCTGACCGGTTTGGCCTCTGACAGCCCTAACGGCTAGTTTCCTTTGAAAACCGGTCTGACCGGTTTGGGAAACCGGTCTGACCGGTTTGGCCTCTGACAGCCCTAACGGCTAGTTTCCTTTGAAAACCGGTCTGACCGGTTTGGGAAACCGGTCTGACCGGTTTCCAACGGCTATAACGGCTAGTTTGGGAGTTTGGGGTATTTATACCCCTTGGCCCTCTCCTTTGAGGGCTGCTGGTTCCCTTGCCTTCCTTGCACGCCTAGAGCCTTCCCAAGCACCAGCAAGCTCTCCCCAAACCTCTCTTTGTGAGAGTTGATTGATTCTATCAATATCTTTGGATTTGGGTTGAGAGAGATCTTGTGAGTGAGCTAGAGAAAGCTTGCTAGAGCTAATTGCAACAGCAAAGAGTGAATCCATAGCTTGAGCACTTGCGGTGAAGTCTAGCAACCTTTGAAGCATTTGTTACTCTTGGAGGTGAAGCCTCCTAGACGGCTAGGCGTCGCCGGTGAGCTACCGTGTTTGTGGTAAGCCGCGGATCGTTTGTATAGGCCGGCCTTGCCTCCTTCGTGGAAAAGGGTCACAAGCTAGTGGAACCGAGGAAAGTGGCTTGGAGTGGATAAGCCCGCCTTTCGTAGGCCCTCAACGGAGAGTAGGATTCACCTTGTCTTTGTGACGGCCTTTGTGGCATTGGTGAATCCGAACTTCGGGAAACAAATCATCGTGTCTCTCTATTGGTTTGCCTCACAAGTTCAATTCTAGCATTTATATTTGCTTCCGCTTCGATCTACTTGGTTGTGCTCTACTTGTGTGCAGGGACTTTGTGAACCTGCTAGAAATCACCTACAGGAGCTGCAAAACAAGTTTGGTTTGTGCTAGAACTCGTAGAGGGGGTCATATACATATTTGTGTGTTTCTGCAGGAAACCGGTCTGACCGGTTTGGTAAACCGGTCTGACCGCTTTTGCACTGTGTTGAGTTCCTGACCCTAAACCGGTCTGACCGGTTTGGAAAGCCGGTCTGACCGGTTTTGGTACTGACAGTGTGTGAAAAGTTTTGTAAATTGCAGATTCACCTATTCACCCCCCTCTAGGTGACATCAAGGTCCTTTCAATTGGTATCAGAGCATGGCATCACATCCAAGCTTAACCGCCGTGAGGAAAGATGTCTACTTTGTGTGAGGTAACCTTTGAGCCACTAGCTAGTGACGGCTCAAACTATTCCACTTGGTCAGCTCAGGTACTTAATAATCTTAGGGCTTTAAGTCCTATTATTGAGCGTGCTGTAGTTGACCTCGGTGGTGGTCTCATGAGGCTCAGTGCATGTCTTTGCTGATGTAGAGCACTCCTCATGAGACCTAGCTCTTGTATCCACTTGCTTGCCGCTTTTGATGTTGTGAGCAAGGAAATTAAAGAAATTATCCTAGATGATCAAGCGACTCTATTCGATGCCCATCTCGTGTGGACTCGAATTGAGAAACTATGTGTCAACAACAAGAGCGGCAAGCAAGTGGATACAAGAGCTAGGTCTCATGAGGAGTGCTCTACATCAGCAAATCTAAGCACCAAACCTCATGTGACCACCACCGAGGTGCAACAAGAGCAAGAATGCTCAGCTGCACCCTCTCTGCAGAAACCAGTCCGACCGGTTTCCCAAACCGGTCTGATCGGTTTGGGCAGAAAGGCTACAGCTGGCAGCAAGAAAGGTGGACGTCGCCGCGCAAGCAAAGTCTCAAGCACAAAGGCATTGACATCCTTTGTTGATGAGGATCTAGGTCAGAGATTTCCGCTGAAGCTGCTGAGTCTGGCAAAACCGGTCTGACCGGTTTGCCAAACCGGTCTGACAGGTTTGGCCCAAAAACTTGGCTCTTGGCTATTTGTGTGAGAAATGAAGACGCAAGTGATTTGTTTCATAAACTTCTCACATTTGGCATGAGTGTATCATATTTATACTATGTGTTAACAAGGTACATGTCTCATCTTAAGTTATCATATTGAGTATTAATCAACATATGCCATGAGGTGCTTTTAATGGCTCTCTAGTGGAGCAATATTGTGTCAAAATTGTAG
>OAMR01000572.1:784629-809564 GCA_900205405.1 Echinochloa crus-galli | reverse complement strand
ACCGTCATGGCTCAGATGTGTATAAGAGACAGGTACTAGAAGCATCTGACTTGAAGTTTATGTATCCAAGAAATCAGAATGGCAGCTGGGGGAAAGTGAGTGGTCTATACACATATTATGGGACACTTTACCGGATGCTTCGCAAGACACTCACTCCTAGAGATGGCAACACCTCAGATATCTCTCTTTACATGAGGAATTTGATGTATTATTTGAGGATTGGAGAGGATACACCTCCATTTAGTGTTGCCGATTTTATTTGGCAGGAGATCAAGACCATCTTTGAGAGTCCTCAGAAGATTTGTGCCTACAGCCCTTACATCATGCTTATCATTGAGAGGGTCACAAACCTGAAGATTCAGAAGGACACCCAGCACAAGCCACTACGTCCTCCTGTTCCTCACAAGTTCCGGATGCCTTCTCCACCACTGGATGAGCCTCCACAGCAGCCAGATCCTCAGCAGCAGCAGCAGCAGCACACACAGCAGTGAGGCGACCAGACTCAGCAGCAGCATAGTCAGCTGCAGCCGGGGCAAACCGGTCTGACCGGTTCCCCAAACCGGTCTGACCGGTTTGGGCCTGGCAGCAGCTCATATCCTGAGCGAAGGACTTCTCCTATTCGGAAGTTCATCTCCATGTTCACTGGTATTTGCAAAGGTCAGAGGGATGTTGAAGTGAACATTAGGCAGCAGAGGATTGAGAGCAAAAAGACTAGGGATGCGGTGAAGTGATTACATGCCAAGATGAGCCCGGATGATCCTCCATCCCCTATCTCACCACCTCTCGAGCTACCTGAGATACCCCCGCTTCGAGACATCATGACCGATCACATGAATGCGGGTTACTTTGAGGAGTACGGTGACATCTTTGGGTATGGACACGTTGGTTCGAGCTCACAGCCTCCACCACCACCTCCTCCGTCAGTTGGTGCTCCAGGGACTTACACCTACATGCCTACTTCAGAGGGTGACTTGTTTGGCTCCTCGTTTGGATTTGCACCCCCAGGAACGACCTATGGAGCTGCTACACTTCCGTCCACGTCATATGGCTATGCTGGCACTTCATCTTCGATGGCGGGAGTTTAGTTTTCGACAGCACCATCTCCATCTCCTGAAGACTTTGCTTCACAGGCAGCTGGTTCTATCTTCGGACCTACTTCTGCTCCTAGTCATGGTATGCTTTGATCTTCCACATCTCACTCCATGTCTAGTACATCACTCTAGATTATCACTTGCACATTCAATTGAGTGAAGGTTTTCATTGGACTACTTCTTCGTCAGATGATCATAGCCCTACCTTCTAATGGCGGAGACGTTTGGAGACATGTTGGGAGTACGACTACAAGCTTCTCCAGGCCCTTTATGGATGATTGATGACAAAGGGGGAGAAGAATGGATTAAAGCCTAGTTTCTAGTCTTGTAGTCGTTTATGAACTTGGATGTAATAAATTCGTACTCTTTCTATTTGTAGACTTGAGACATTGTAATGTGTGCTACAATATGTGTTAAACTTATTTATGTATCCTAAGTGACCTTATGTTAGTGTGATGCGCATGCGATGGTTGATGAGATGTTGTTTCACATGTGCTGTCTAGGCAAAACCGGTCTGACCGGTTTGCCAAACCGGTCTGACCGGTTTGGCCTGAGACAACACATGTGCTTCTTTTTCTTTCTTATATGGAATATATGTCATATGCATCACATGTTGTTATTTTTCCAACTAAAATCACAAACAAAAGAAAGTGGAGCCCTTACTTCAAGGTTTGGTTCTATTCCATTTGTCCATCATACACCAGCCAAAATTGTCTATCTACTAGTACTAATTAATGCAACCTTATGTAGGACTGTGTTGGAGCCATTGATGGACCCCATGTGCTAGCTAGAGTGTCTGAGAGATCAAGAGCCGCATTTGTGGGCAGAAAGCATACCACCACCCAAAATGTGTTGGCTGCTGGCACTTAATTGTTTTGGTGATTTTGGATGACAACATGATTTGTAATTTAACTTGTTTGTTTAAGTATATGAGCAGGGTCTTATTCTTATGAATAATCATGAAACATACGTGTTTGAAGAATGAGAGCTCATTGTTGGTACAAATGACATAAAAGCAAACAAGTGATGGTAAGTATTCATGATGATGCAATGTAAAGTGGAGCTCAAAGTGGCTAGATATGGTGAAAGAGTTAAGCTAGATGGGAGTGTCCAGGTACCAAGCAAAGAGAAGGGCAAGTTGGTCTTGTAGCCGAGGGACTTTGCTAGGGTGAAGACTAGCATCATGGTTTAATCTCTATGCACTAATCAAGCCTTACGAGTGAAGCTATGCAATGCGTCTAATTCTTTATTGATCATATATTGGAATGGCTTATGAATTGGTCCATACACTTGGAAATTCTAAGCCTAGCTCAAGATTGGATTTGCTCAAGCAAGAAAAGAATGTTGAAGCCCTCAAAGTGAGTATGATCATGTATGGCATCATCGAAGACTTAGAAGCTCAAGAGGAAGATTTATTTGCTATTTAATTTCTTGAGTATAGGAATGCCGTACTATCAAGAGGGATGCAACATTTAGTTGTGGGATAACACCAAAGTGCTCAATAGATCAACCCTTGTGAGATAGCCTTGAGAGTGTAGTGTTTGGGGTTAGTGTGCTGTCAGGACCCAAACCGGTCTGACCGGTTTGGGAAACCGGTCTGACCGGTTTCCAACGGCTATAACGGCTAGTTTGGGAGTTTGGGGTATTTATACCCCTTGGCCCTCTCCTTTGAGGGCTGCTGGTTCCCTTGCCTTCCTTGCACGCCTAGAGCCTTCCCAAGCACCAGCAAGCTCTCCCCAAACCTCTCTTTGTGAGAGTTGATTGATTCTATCAATATCTTTGGATTTGGGTTGAGAGAGATCTTGTGAGTGAGCTAGAGAAAGCTTGCTAGAGCTAATTGCAACAGCAAAGAGTGAATCCATAGCTTGAGCACTTGCGGTGAAGTCTAGCAACCTTTGAAGCATTTGTTACTCTTGGAGGTGAAGCCTCCTAGACGGCTAGGCGTCGCCGGTGAGCTACCGTGTTTGTGGTAAGCCGCGGATCGTTTGTATAGGCCGGCCTTGCCTCCTTCGTGGAAAAGGGCCACAAGCTAGTGGAACCGAGGAAAGTGGCTTGGAGTGGATAAGCCCGCCTTTCGTAGGCCCTCAACGGAGAGTAGGATTCACCTTGTCTTTGTGACGGCCTTTGTGGCATTGGTGAATCCGAACTTCGGGAAACAAATCATCGTGTCTCTCTATTGGTTTGCCTCACAAGTTCAATTCTAGCATTTATATTTGCTTCCGCTTCGATCTACTTGGTTGTGCTCTACTTGTGTGCAGGGACTTTGTGAACCTGCTAGAAATCACCTACAGGAGCTGCAAAACAAGTTTGGTTTGTGCTAGAACTCGTAGAGGGGGTCATATACATATTTGTGTGTTTCTGCAGGAAACCGGTCTGACCGGTTTGGGAAACCGGTCTGACTGGTTTTGGTACTGACAGTGTGAAAAAGTTTTGTAAATTGCAGATTCACCTATTCACCCCCCCTCTAGGTGACATCAAGGTCCTTTCAGGCTTGAACCCAAAACTGATGTCATACCTTCTCAAAAAAAAACTAATGTCATACGACATGAATAGCAAGGACGTGTGTACTATCCGGCATAGTTCAGCTAGGCGGCGACTAGACGTGACTAGGCGCTAGGCAATGGGTCAGCGTCTAGATTTCACCTAGCGCCTAGCTGATCTAGTATTCACACTCTAGGGTATTACCATTGGCTTATTGTCCCGTATGTCTCCTATGTCAGAGAGTCATCAGTGCCTCCTAGGAATGGTCTTTACAATAAAAAGGGGCACTACCGGACAATCCAACTTTGTCGTGTGCCTAGGGGTTTGCCGTGTGCATTCCCTCGGACACACAGTAAAGATGGAGTTTGCCGTGTGTTACCCAAAAAACGCACGGCGAAAATAAAACACTCGGCAAAAATACGCTTTGCCGTGTGTTTTATTTTTGGCACACGGCAAATTCATACTTTGCCGTGTGTTTTTTCTTAACACACGGCAAAGTCTTGAGTTTGCCGTGTGCCTTCGCTGTGGCACACGGCAAAGTCATACTTTGCCATGCACTTTTTTCTTGGCACACGGTAAATAGGTGTTTTAAAACACATTTTGAACCCTTAAGCGAATTCAAATGAAAATATTTTGAACTACAAAGTTGTATAACTCATAAAGATGAACAATTTTTGTTGAGTATAGTTTTTCATTTGACAATGTTAAAGTGAGTTTGTTCATAAATCTTACATGTCACTAGTAGTTTCTCTCTGATAGTAGTACAAACTCCTAAAGAGATGAGATTCCAAATTCGAAATTTTCAATTGACCTCGGATAGATAAATACTCTATATGAAAGTTGTAGATCTTTAAAAGTTATGAAATTTTGTAGTTGGAAATTTTTATATTTCAAATTATTCAATACCATAAAATGTTATTATAAGTTATCTAATTTAAAATTTGAAAAATTTAAACTTCTTAAATGACCTCGAATGTGAATAACTTGTATATCAAAGTTGTGCAGATCCACGAAATCTACAACTTTATAGTTGACAACTTTTTAATTTAAGATTGTTTAATACTTTAAAATATTCTTATAATGGTTGATAACTTTTTAATTTAAGATTGTTTCATACTTTAAAATATTCTTATAATGCATCTAATTTGAAATTATGAATTTTTAAAAAATTCAAATGACCTCGGATATAAATATGTTCTATAACAAAGTTGTCGATCTCGAAAAGATGTAAAAGTTTGTAGTTTACAACTTTTTCATTTAAAATAGTTTAGCCATACAAATGTTTGATACAAACATACAAAGAAAACACACTTGCTCTCTCTTCCTCATCCCACTGCCACGTCAGCGATCCATGGATCAAAAATCCTGGATTTTAACCCCAACTGACAGTGCAGGAAGTGTCAGAGGAGCTGGAAGAGACATGGATGCACTGTGTTCTTCCATGATCCCATGCTGTGATCACCGGAGCTGTGTTCTTCCTTTCCTTGAGCTTCGCTATATCGTCACCTCACCTCGGTGCCTTCTCTGGAATTGGGGAGTGAAGCTACAGAGTCTAAACTCTGTCTGTGAGAGTGAAGAAGCGACGATTAGATGGCAAGGGGAATAGGGGATCCTTCAAGAGTTATTCAGCCTGCCAAAGGATGCGCATTTCGCCTGTTCACGGCTTTCAAAGATTAGTAAACTTGGTCAGAAAATTGGGGGACAATCCCAGGTGGCACAGCTGGACAATTTGTAATTCACCTGCTGGACAACACTGATCAGGGCCGGCCGGCCAGGCGCGACCACGGCAGCCGGGGCGGGCATGCGCGTGCGGCGGCGACAGCGGGCGGCGCGGGCGGGCACGGTATACGTCAGCGAGGGGCCCGGTGGGTGGGCCTGCTGATTTCTTTTATTTTTTTAAAACGGTTTGCCGAGTGCCTTTCTTGCACACGGCAAAGGCTTTGCCGTGTGCCCGACAAATGGCCCACGGCAAAGCTAGCTTTGTCGGCCGGCGTTTGCCGCCACTATAGGCTTTGCTGTGTACCTGTGGCACACGGCATATTCGTGGATTCCGGTAATGGGGGGATATAAGTGGTTGAAAAATGGTATAGTCGAGATTTCTAAAGTGAAAGCTGCAATCCGGAATTATTTCACTTCATAGAGAATTAACGTGTTTTTTGGCGTACTTTATAGTTGGAGAACAGCTATCTAGAGATCAATTAACTAGAAGGGGTGGCTTAAGGACAAAGACTGTTCCAAACAGCTCATGGTGTCACTTGTACTTCCAGCTTTCAGTTGTGGTTCAGGATTGGAGCCGTTTGAAAGAACGTGAGGCAGCATTTGAATATCCACAGGATCTAGATGGGGTCGCTGGGTGGAGTTAATATTAAGGCCTGTTTAGTTCAAACAGTAACTCCCAAAATTTACTATGTAAAAAGAAGATTCTCCGTCACATCAAAATGTCATAACATGTATGGAGTACTAAATACAGATGAAATCAAAAACTAATTGCACAGTTTTGTTGTACTCTACGAGACGAACATTTTGAGTCTAATTAATCAATTTTTGGACAATTTTTCACACATACAAACAAATGCTACAGTAGCGCAATGATTACGAAGTGACATCATACTCCCAAATTCACACTCCCAAATTCAACATCTAAACACGGCCTTAGTCCAACTCTGCTATGAGAAATTGTAAGCAGAGCTTTAGTGCGGTCTATACTTCATTATTTGGGGATGGAGGAATAATAGTACCTTCAAGAACAATTCCATGCATTATTATAGAGATCAGGTGTTGCTATCTAGTAGTATTGTGTACCTGAAATCATGGAGCAGATCGTGATGGGTAAGTTTCAACAAAGTGGCCAGGATGCACACAGGGAATACATGCTCAACTTATCATGTGTTCATGAAGGTAGTACTATCGAAATACTTATGTAAGTAGCCTTATTATTCTGTTGAGCCATCCTCTAGATGTTGATATCCTTGGGAACAAGATATTTGGTGTCTCTATCTTTGTTTGGATGTGTACCGAGATACTGTATGTAAGTAGCCTTAATTATTTGGATGTTCTTTGAGTCCATTGGAAAACAGATACTTGGTGTAATGCTATTGTTTGCTTGGGTGTAATGCTACTATCATGGATCTGATGGACAATACTATTATTCTGGCTATGTTGAGTAACATAACGGAAGGAGTTGTGGTTCTTCATGAAACGATTCATGAATTACACAGGAAAAACCAAAGTGGAGTCATTTTTAAAATTGACTTCGAAAAAGCATATGATAAGGTGAAGTGGTCTTTCGTTCAGCAGACCTTGAGGATGAAAGGTTTTGCACAACAGTGGAGACGATGGATTGAGAATGTTACTCAACGTGGTCACGTCGGCATTAAAGTGAATGATCAGATAGGACAACATTTCCAAACTTGGAAAGGTCTCAGACAAGGGGACCCGCTATCACCTATTTTATTTAATATTTGGTTGATATGTTAGCCATTATCATTAATAGGGCCAAAGAAGAAGGACAAATCTCAGGGGTAGTTCCGAATCTAGTAGATGGTGGGTTATCCATCTTACAATATGCGGATGATACTATCCTCTTTATGGATCATGACTTTGCAAAAGCCACAAATATGAAATTGCTATTGTGTGCCTTTGAACAATTGTCGGGTCTCAAAATTAACTTTCATAAGAGTGAGATTTTCTGTTTTGGTCAAGCGAAAGAATCCGAACAACAATATGCTGAATTATTCGGATGCCGGTCCGGGTCATACCCGTTTAGATACCTTGGTATTCCGATGCATTATAGGAAATTGAATAATTCGGATTGGAAGGTGATAGAGGACAAGTTTGAAAAGAAGTTGTCGAGTTGGAAAGGAAAGCATATGTCGGTAGGAGGGAGATTAGTCTTAATCAATTCAGTTTTGTCAAGTATAGCAGTATTTATGCTTTCCTTTTTTGAGGTACCTAAAGGGGTTCTGGAGAGATTAGATTATTACAGATCAAGATTCTTTTGGCAATCTGATAATCATAAGAAAAAGTATAGGTTAGCCAAATGGTCTATCTTATGTCAACCCAAGGAAGTGGGAGGGTTAGGTATTAAGAATCTGGAACTTCAGAACCAATGCTTGTTAAGTAAATGGTTATTTAATCTTATTAACGGGGATGGTATGTGGCAACAACTTTTGTGGAATAAATATTTACGTTCTCAGACTATTACGCAAGTGGTGCGAAAGCCAGGGGATTCACATTTCTGGTCAGGTCTGATGAAAGTAAAGGATACCTTTACTAATTTTGGTACCTTCCAGTTAAATGATGGTAAACAAATTAGGTTCTGGGAGGACAAATGATTAGGGAATTTTTCTTTAAAGCAACAGTACCCATCGCTATATAATATTGTCAGGAAGAAAAAGGATACGGTGGCCTCGGTTTTTTCTAGAGTTCCGTTGAATATATCCTTTAGGAGAGCTTTAGTAGGCCACAATCTGCATCTCTGGCATGAGCTGGTAGGTAGGATTTGTTATGTACAGCTCAATGATAGCAAAGATACTTTTAGGTGGAGTCTCCATCCTAATGGAATTTTTTCTGTTGGGTCCATGTACAAGGTCCTAAATACACCTGACAATGCACAACGATTTAGGCAAATATGGAAGATGAAGGTACCTCTAAAGATTAAAATATTCATGTGGTATTTAAAGAGGGGAGTAATTCTAACAAAGGATAATTTAGCCAGGAGGAACTGGATGTAGTAAGCTTTGCTCTTTCTGTTCCAAGGCGGAAACAATTCAACACCTCTTTTTTGATTGTCATATGGCCAAATTTCTTTGGCGAGCTGCGCTTATTGCATTTAACTTTCATATACCGTCTAGTTTTAATCACATGTTCTCTGATTGCCTATTTGGTGTGAATAAAAAGTTAAAACAACAAATGTTACTTGGGGCTTCAGCTCTATGTTGGTCCATATGACTTAGCAGGAATGAGATGGTTTTTGATAAATCGCCGCAAAAATCTTATATACAGGTATTGTTCAGAGGAACCTACTGGCTTCGCTTCTGGGCACAACTACATCGACATGAGCAGGATAGGGAGTCAATAAAAGCCGCTTGCCAGGCGCTGGAGGTCCTGGCCATGCGCGTCTTCGCTCATCATGGATGGAGGTTTAGTAATAGGATTTCATACTAGTCCTTCTGTCAAACTGTGTGGTGGCGTTTAAATTTTTGTGAGTATTGCAGACGGATGTGCTGCAATTTTGTAAACTGTTGGCCGTAGCCGCTTTGGTCAAGGCCGGGTAATTTATTTATCCATTATCTAAAAAATGTTTTTAGGTGTTACGCAAGCGCTTGCTTTGGCCTGGTTTTCTGATGATTTTTTGTTTCTGAGCAAGTGTGTCAGGTGCTCTGCATTTTCCATTCAAGTAGAAGCAGTGTAAAATATGTACAGGGCGTGCAAGCGCTCAGGGGAAAAGAAAATAATTACAGGGGATTATTTGCCGAACACAAATGATGAGCGACTCCACTGTACTGCATCCAGCAGCAAAATGTTTAACCACAGTGTTGCTGTTTAGTCGTCTTGCCTGATTGTCGATGCTAGCTGTGCAGGGTTCAGAGCCTTTTGTCAGACACCCTTCTACAACGCTCCTTGCAGAGCTTCCAGGCTCCCTGTAGGATTGGATGCCTTTCTTGATGTTGGCTGTTTCTCCTCTTTCTGCATCTTCGTAGCGAGACTGTTTCAAGGGTTGTGAGGTGCTTAGACTGCTGATGTTTTGTTTCTGAGCAGATGCATCTGTTTGTTTAGAGATGTGTTTGAAACTTGAGAAGGTTTTTAGTCGTTTGTTACAATCTTTGATTTTTCTCCCTTCCGTTGTTCCTTTTGTTTTTTTTCTCTACAATTTTGGAATATTTGTTTATACAATACACTTTTTCCTGCCTTAAAAGATGCCAGGATTAATGCTCATCCTTGTATTCAGACTAATGTAGAGGGAATTACTGCAGAGCTTTATGAGTCTCGTGAACCACTGATTCAATTCTACCTAGGGGCGAATCCGGCAATCGCGGCCACTGGGGTCATCACGATTGGACGACGGGGTAAACAACGTTAAAAACCAATGATAAACAGTATTTTTTATAGGATTCACATGATTTTGTCGGGGTCAGCTGACCCCGATGGCAAGCCTTAGATCCGCCTCTGATTCTACCGTTCCAAGGGACGCTTGAAAAGATTACGGAGACCTGAACTTGCATGAGTAGTACATGAATTTGCAGATATATACTACTGTAAATCTGAGAGAAGACCTGAACATCGAAATCACTTTGTAAATTGGAAGTCAAGGCAACTACCTAGCATATATACATGGGTAATGGGTTCAGCCGACTTGCAGAGTTGCTGCACTACTGGACAAGAACAGAGGAGCAACTATATCAGAGCAGTAGCAGTGTAGCACACGTATCACCTAAATTCTAGCAGGGATCCATTTCCATTGATCGCAGGCGCGGACGGCTCCTCCGCCGCCGTTCTCGATCGGTCTCAGCGGCGCCGTCCTCGTCGTCGACGCCGACACGGCTCGACGCAGAGGAACCTCCAAGTCCAACAGGCCACAGTGGGGGGGCCGTCTCAACGTGGGCGTGAGTGGAACAGGACGGGACAAGTGGAGATGGCAGATGCGCGGCCAATGCAAAATGGTCGCTTCGCAAAAGTTTAACCTGCAACCTGTGAGATCGATGCTTCAAAACTCTTTGGGTTGCAGCTTGCAGCATCGGTGCCCCAACTCATGGGGCATGTTTTTGTCAGGACAATATAATGTGGCCTCATTATTTTCATAACACATAGATAGTTTCTCTCTCCCCTGTATATCATTTTTTTATTCCTAAATACCGATGCATATACATGACAATGACATGGTAGCCTCTTCTTTTGTCTCGGCATTGCAACTTGCAATGGCATACAGTACAGCGATGCTTGAAGAAGACGCTGTGGACAAAGGTAGGAAAGCTGGGGAAGAAAGCTTACAAGCCATGCACTCGGTGCACTTGGCAAGTTGGCAGGTGAGGCAAATGTGTTGAAAAAGAAATGTGAAAATTATGCTAGAAAATCGACACCAGCGGCAGGTGAGGACACATCTCCCTCCTGACTTTTTCTTCCCTTACAATTTCTTTCTTTTCTTCTCCATTTTCCTTTTTTATGCTAACTTTTTACCTACTGATGTTCTGACTCTTGAGAAGGTTTTGCATTTGTTTTCAAGGAATTTTCTTCTTTCTCTTACTCGTTCTCCACCTTTTTTGCCCAAGTTTCCACATAAAGTTTTTGCGCAAATTTCTGTAAAGTGATTATTGGAAAAACTTTCACAAAATCATCAAAGTTTCAAAAGTAGTATGTTGTGTCCAAGATGAAATTACTTTTCTTAGGCTCGTTATTCAAATATTCTAGTTGTCCAAGTCATAGAGCCTAAGTGTAAAGAATATATCACTCATAATTTGAAAATTTTAACTTTTTAGTCCATATATCACTCATAAGTTTAACCTTTAAGTTATATCTGACGTGCCATATATATCACTCATAAGTTGCCCTAAGACATGCATTGATAAGCAACTACACATCCCATTATAGAATGGCACATCATAAACTATGATTAATTTTGACATTAGCTTCTATGTTGGTGAGGTCCGCTGCACGGCAAAGAATGATAAAATTCGTTAGGTTTCTTGTCGTAAAACATGTCAATCTAGATTTAAATCCTTGACTCAACATCAGAGCTATTCTTTCAGTGGTAGGCAACGTATCTGTCAATATCGAGGCGTCTATAGTGATTTCGTCAATCTTATCATATCTGCCGGTATAGTCTTGCGGAGGTGCTCATTTTGCTA
Organism: Echinochloa crus-galli; assembly: GCA_900205405.1. Classification (NCBI taxonomy): domain Eukaryota; kingdom Viridiplantae; phylum Streptophyta; class Magnoliopsida; order Poales; family Poaceae; genus Echinochloa; species Echinochloa crus-galli. The sequence goes on along the minus strand of OAMR01000572.1, from coordinate 798,148 downwards.
GGATTTGTATGCGTGTATTTATATGGGTGAATGTACATGTGTATAATTGTTTGTACTAATAATATTTGTAAAAAAATATTTTGCAAAAGAAAGTGTGTTAAAAAAACCGATAAGAATGCGAGTGTATCTATCAATCAACATGTCACATTACAAAGATGCTTTCCTTATTTATATGAGATCAGTATATTATTTATTTATGATATGCTCCAATGCTAATAACCTAATCTTGAACAACTTGTTCACGTTGTATCCAAATCCAATAAAGAAAAGAAAGGTTCCAAATTCATCATCAACCAAGAAAAAAAAAGACTAGAAGGAAGCTCCCTCGACTGGATGACTTTTGGTGGTGTATCAGATCGCTGCCGCCTGTGAGAGCTCTCTGCTTGCACCAGGTGGTTGTATGTCGCAGCCTCCCTCCACATCAAAATCAAGAACCAAGAAATGAGTATCATCGTATTACTCCTCCACAATCCAATACCTTCGCAATGAGCCTGGGTAGTTGTCAATGGCCTTGGTAAAACATGAGCAACAGAAAATATCATTGGTCAGTGGCCACTAGCTGGAGGCATGCAACTTGTAGCCAGCAACCATTCATATAATTGGCATTGCTCTGTGCTTCATCATGAGTGCAACAATGCACACGCAACAACCATTCCCTCGGGACCATGCAAGGACATGTTGGCCATGCAAGAACAAACAGTACAGTATGCATAGCAATTATTACAAGCAATTATTACTTAGTTAAAAAATTTTATTACTAATTATCTCATCTCCCATGATCTATAATATCTATTCTAAATATTTGTTAAAATAAGATAGTAGTTAGAGATAGTTAAATAAAATATATGATAGTTGGTATAAAGTATAAGATAATAATAACATGTATGAGAGAAATGAATATAGAAAAGAGAATCCCAATCACTAAGATAAAACATTTTTTTGTAAAGAATAAAAAACAGAGTATTTAAAAGTATAAAAAAATAGAGTATGATCAATGCCGACCCGAACGGTCATTAGAGCTGGATGTCCTGTTCGTTTGACTTATCAGTCACTTCCTCAATATGCTATTGAGAGAAAAAGGATTAAACCCTTTATAAGAACTAAAGTTTTCATCGAAATATGAATATAAAAAACTTAAGGATGCCTTAAGTATATCATTTCAAATTCAGTTATTAATAGAACGAATCACACTTTTACCAGTATTTTTCTCTCAGCAAAACCCAGTACCAGCCATCAACTAGCCAGCAGTGTTTTTCTCTCCGTAAAAATCAGCACCAGCCATCAACCAGCCAGTAATGTTTTTATATCGGTATAAATCAGCACCAGTCACCAGCCAGCTGAACGGGCTAGAGGAATTTCTCTGGTTGCTTTCGGCGTCCCGAATTGTTTTGGGCTGCATTCAGGCTGGTGGGCCCTTGTGTCTTCGTTTCAGGTCACCGGACGTACCAACATGGCCGGTACCGTACCAGGGACATCGATCTGAACCTCGCATCTCCTAACTACCGAGAGAAATACCCGAAATGCCCCAGCATGATCTGACTATTCCTCCTCTTCAACTGGGTGCGAGCCGCCACACTCTGTCCACACCAACGAACTTTACTAACCTGCGGCAGCGGCGCGCTCCTGCCGATTCGGATAGTCTCCGGCCTCGGCGCGGCGCGCTCCTGCCGATTCCGATAGTCCCCGGCGCGGCGGCGGCGCGCTCCTGGCGATCCCGGCAGTCTCCGGCGGCAGGTACGCACCGCACCTACGCTCTAATTCTCTTCCTCTGTCATGCGCGCTCGCTCATCCCCTCACCCCTCCGTCTCCTCGGATTCGCAGCCAGCGACTCGACTCAGCTGTATGGAGGAGGGTTCCTCGTCTACGGCGGCGGCGGGCGGCCTCCCCGACGACGCCGTCGTGGAGATCCTCTCCCGCGTCGCCGTGAGGTCAATCGACCGATTCAAGTGCGTCTCGAAGCCCTGGCGGGACCTCATCGGCGACCCCCTCCACCGCAAGCGGCTCCCGCAGACCCTCGAAGGCTTCTTCTGCAGCGACGACGGATCCGCCGGCGCCGGCGCCGGGTACCGCGGGCACTTCATCAGCCTGCCGGGAAGACCCGCGCCTCCCGTTGACCCTTCATTCTCCTTCCTGACGAGGCTGCCCGGGGTCGAGAACATCAGGCTCTTGGGCTCCTGCAAGGGGCTCCTCCTCTTCGAGAACGGCGGCAGGAGCCCGGCCACCGCGCCGGCGTATGTTGTCTGCAACCCCGCCACTGAGGAATGGGTGGCCGTGCCCAGCGCCGGCTGTCCCTGTCCTGGCCCCCTGGAATCACGCACCGATTTGGTTTTTGATCCGGCTGTATCGCCGCACTTCCACTTGTTCCATGTCTGCCAGGAAGATTTCATGGGTGAGATTGAGGTGCGTGCCTACTCGTCCGAGACAAGGGTGTGGAGTGACAGGATGAGCCAACAGAGTCGATGGCAAGATGGTGGTGGATGGAAACAGTGGGTTAATGGTGGAGCCATGCTGACATCCACGTTGGCTGGTGCCTCTGTTAATGGCATGCTGCATTTAGTCGTCTTCGTTCCTGAGGAGTATCTGATAGCTGCGGTGGATGTGCAAGGGAAGACATGTAGGATCATTCACTGGCCAGATAAGTGCAGTTTCCCCTTTTTCGTTGGTCAGTCACAAGGGCGCCTGCATTGTGTAGGTAGACTCGAGGAACGGGAAAGAAACTGTTTGAAGTGGGCTGGACTGTCCATTTGGGTTCTTAACGACTATGATACAGGAGAATGGGTCCTCAAGCACAGGGTGAGCTTCTTGAAGCTGTTTGGACAGATGAGTTGCATGTATGGTTATAACAGCAATGTGCTCACCATTCATCCAGACCGCAATTTGATTTTCATTCTTCAAAAGAGCAACCACGAGCTCATATCATATGACATGGACAGTCAGGAATCGCATGCTTTCCACACTCTTGGGCACACCTATGGTTCTGTTACTCCATATGTTCCCAATTTCTTGAAGTTGGCACTTACAAATGAAAATTGAAATGTTGCTTTTGGGTGCTCATGTGGACATTCTTCAGGAAATTGATCATCATTTGTGGAGAAGCTAACAAGTAGCAACCTGCGTGAATGAAATCTGTTGGTAGTAGCTGAAACGTTGCTGAGTTATCTGGATGTTTTGCCTCTCATGCTTTTCGGTTGAATTAATACTGCATGCTAGTTGAGAGGCACGTATGCGCAGATGGTACTGTGACTTTTTTATTTCCTCTGTTCTGTATGTGCTTATTTATGCTGAACAAATGAATCTTCCATATATTGTAAACACCGCATGTATGCTTATATATAAATATCTTTCAACTGTCATAGTAACTCAAAAGATGCCCAATTATATAGTTTCCAGACCAGTTTTGGCTGACATGCAGAAGATGAATGTGTTATATTTTCTTCTCTTTGTTGCATTGCTGTTGTGTAAAAGATTATCTTCCATGTCTTACCACTATGGCTATCGACCAGATGTTAAACTGAGACTCTGAAAGATTTCACATTAATCTTGAAAGCTTTCTAGTTGATTATGTGGTATGAATAGTCTTCCAGATGTTTTTTTTCCTTTGGCATGTATGCTATTGAAGAATAACTGGTTCTAGATAATTAATCGGAGACTTCAGAGTTCAGTCTCAACAGCTTTTTATGGTGTTACAGCTGAAATTCCAGCGCTTTAAGAGCTTGCATATTATTGTTAGATGCTTTGCATGATGCATTTACTCTCAAAGATATAAGAGGCAAAATTAGAATAGAGAGAAAAGGAACTCAAACATGTGTTACCCTGATGATATCAAAGTCTGAGGGTCGATTTGCCTGAGTCCATCAAAACTTGAAACTTGCTGCTGTTCTTGCTAAACTTGCCCCACGCCTTAAAAACATGCACACCATCTTACAGGTTGCGGTAATGCTGTATAATTTTTTACCAGACATAACACTATTCACTGCACTGGCGCATCACCAGAACTAGCATCATTTGAGTAACCTGCGTGCCTTTGATGCTTGCAACTTTCTTTCACTTTGTGAATCCTGAATTTCCATCTCTGCTTCTTCGATCCTGTTCAGAGGCTGAATTTGTAAAGCCCTTCTGCGGTGAACAAGAATTCCTTTTTTAAGGATGCTTTCATATATATTTTTAGTCCTTGGGTGTGTTTAGTTCTAAAAAGTGGTAGGGAAAGTTTGGTGAAAATGTTGTCGGGGACATCCCAAGGGGGTCCCCTAACCACCGGAGATAATTACCCTCAAAAAACATTTAACCACCGGCGGCCCACGAAATCACCCGGGGCAGCGCGGCCCAGCGCCGCTCACCGCGGCCCAAACAACCATCCCGGCCTGTTTCGCCTCGAGGCCCGAGGGGCGCTTGCCATGACCGCCTCGCTCGAGGGCCCTCGGCCCCCTCAGGTAGGCATGGCCGCATCTCCGCCTCGCTCGAGGGCCGTCGACCCCTTCGTACGGACGTACGGCTGTCATTCACCGCCACTATTCCTCCTACTCCCGTCCCCTCCCCGTATGGCGCAGCCCTCGAACGGGCAGGGAGACCCTCGAGCAGAAGTGAGAGCCAATAAGAAAGCGCTGACCCCAGCCCAACGCGACCCTGCCACGACGTACACCGGAGGATCAAATCCACCAACTCTCTGCCGTTCCCCCCGACGGGACGAGCACGCCATGCACTATGGCCAGCAGAAGCCATCATTCCACCACTGTGCCGCCAACTCCCGTCCTCCCTAAACTGGGCGAGCATGGGAGACCCTTGAGCAGGCGCACGGACGACGACCAAGACCTGGCTGGAGGGACGGTTGCCCCTCGAAGCCGCTCCAGGACAAGACCGAGAACGGCGGCACGCCCGGCGCCACGCCCTCCTAGTACACCCCCTGTAGCACGCACTGTATTTGTACTTATACCTCCTCAGGCCACTCTCCTTCCTCCTTGAGCTATAAAAGGGGGAAGAAAGCGCTGGCCAAGGGGAGAGAGGAAGAAAAAAGGGAAAAGGACGACGAACAACACACACACCACGCTCACGATATTGGCACTTCGCCTCAATCACCCGTTCGCCTAGGGACTTGGAGGGTTCTCCTCCTCTCCCGCTGAGCTTGTAGCCCCCCACTACGAGCACCCCGGTGCAAGATAGTATAGTGCCAAGAGCACTCCTTGCTGGATGTACGGCCTCAAGGCCGGAACCAGGATAAATCACTTGTGTCATTGTGCTAGCTCTTGCATCAACCGGTGAGGGACGGGACACAGCGCAATCTGTTAGGCGCTGAGGTTGATCGGCCAATCCCGGCGTCGACAAATGTCACATCCGACACTGTAGCGCACTGTAACACTTTTCGTTTGTTTGTGGTGAACATTGTCCTACCATGACCTAACTAGGCTCAAAAGATTCGTCTGTCGTGTACGTCAAAACCATGTAATTATTATTTTTTATTTATCCACGTTTAGCGTTCCATGCACGAGAAGATAGATTTGATGTGATAGGTAAATAGTGAAGTTCGGATTGAGAATTTTTGAAAGTTTACTGATTTAACGTGGAACTAAACACAACCATTCTCGAACTTCACATTGTTACAGGAAGTACAGACATTCGTGGTGCCATGTTTATCTCTTCCTTCAATACTTCCTGAGACACTCAGGATGCGTGGCTACCAACTGATGAATCTATTGTGGCAATCTCAAGAGGGCGCCATGTTTTCAAGATGTTCACTGGCCGTGTTTCTTTGGGTCCTTTGACCAATAATTAAGGGTATTAAATAAAGTCAGTTTATAAAACTACTTTCACAACATTGAACTATTTCGCGAGACCTATCTAATGAGGCCTTTGACCACACGATTATAGAATGGTTACTGTAGCACTGCTGTAGCAAAAATATGGATTAATTAGACTCATTAGATTCGTCGTGTAAAGTTACATCATCTCTAAACGGGTTTTGCAAATAGACTTTATTTAATACTTCATTCATGCAAGATTCCCTTTGGAAATTTTTTTCCGACCGGGAAAGAAACACAGCCACTTGTTCTGTACTCACATGGCTACAGACAAAGTGAGCATTCTAACACGAAGTGGGTGATCCCTTGAATAGTTCAATTGGATTGCGATGGACCATCGGATGGGAAGAGCAAAATAGTTGCCCAATTATTCATTTTTTTATCCCCACGCCCGCAGCAGCAAAGGGAAAGGGGGAAGAAAATAGCCGGGGTTGTTTAGTTCCTGAAAAAAAAAAGTAAAAGGTGGAGTAAAAAAAGTCACATCGGACACTGTAGCACTTTTCGTTTGTTTGTGGTAAATATTGTCATACCATGACCTAACTAGGCTTAAAAGATTCGTCTCGTCGTGTACATCAAAACTATGTAACTAGTTTTTTTTATTTACCCACGTTTAGTACTCCATGCATGAGGAGAGAGATTTGATGTGATAGGTGAACAGTGAAGTTTGAAGAGAGAATTTTTAAAAGTTTGATGATGTGACCGGGAAAACAGGCCCTAGTCTGGAACAGGTGCCCCGGGTGCTGTTGGGATGCGCATGCCCCGGTGCTGTTGGATGCTTGGATCTGGTGGCTTATTTTACTGATGGATTAATTACTCCTATCCGTTCCTGCTACTTTGGGAGGATTATTGGAGTTAGGTGAGATAATGCTTACTCTGCTGATTACTTGCAGTTCCTTTTATATTTAGAGTTAGAATTGTACATACCTTTAATCTTTAGAGCCAAATACTCAAAAAAACAACTACGATTTCTTCCATCTTCCATTTATGCTGCCACTCCACTGCTGGTTTGATGCTCCAACATTAAAGTTCTGTTATCTGAATTCGGGATGGAACCAAAACATCCGAATTATATAATAGATTGATACTTTTAGATCACAATAAAATAAATTTGGTGCTAATTTTTTATGCATTATAACCGGCTAATTACTGGAAAAAAATTAGCTACAATATTTTTATGAATTATTTGATTTTCATAGAGAAAAAGGTGAAAAAACATCCGTATCCGAATAGATATCCGAATTTCTTTTCATCATTTGATTAAAATATAGCACACATTTAGGGTTTGTTTTGTATGAATATTAACAAGCACAATACCAAGAACAAGAATATAAATTTTAGATATAAAATATTATACCTAATTTAGCTAAAATCAGAAAAGAACGGCTAAAAAACTGACATCCGAATTGGTATCCGAATCCATCCTTAATCTGAATGTTTAGTAAAATTTGCATCCCAGTGCTGCCATTTGTTTATTGCTGCTTTCTTTTGTGCCAGCAGCATCTTGCTCCAGAAATATTCTGAGCTTTGCCACTGTGATAGGATTGTTCTTTTTGTACCATACAAATGCAAGGTATCACAGGCATTGCATGTGGTAGCCAGTAATCTAAACAGATCTATGCTTATTTCTCATCAATGAGTAAAGTATCATCAGATCTAAACAGGCATTGAAGTCCTGAATGCTAGGAAGCCAGGAAAGAGATACCTGTTTAAATCTGACGAAGAACCTTTGCTGCCAGGGTCCCTTTTCATGTGGCCTGCATGCTAAGTGCTCAAGAGAATGCCTAAATGCAACACAAAGAACGGGGCAACAAAAAATTTCAGCATCATTTCCCCCCAATGAGCGGATGTTTGCTCATGCGTTTTTTTTTCCTATGAACTGCAATGATTATTATATGTCTTTTCCTGGCATTGCTTATTAGTTTGAGAAGAAGGTAAATACCACCTTCTACAATGACGATAACCGAATGCTCTGTTCCTGCATTGTAAGATTCCTTCACGGTGAAGGAGGTACACTATTATTGTCTGAATTCAGGTTTCATGGATCCTAACACTAAAGAGAGGGTGCATCGATTCATACACGTTTTCTGATTTCCTAGACAGTGATGCCAAGTTCTGCAAACAATATAACTTTTAATGTTTGCAATCTAAACATCTAATTGGAATGGCTATCATTTTGTTGCGTATTCCCATTTTTTTTCCTAAGTATATCTTATTTTTGTTTAAAAATTGATTTTTTTTGAGGAGATGTTTAAAAATTGATGAAAAACTATGGTAAAGAGCTTCGGCCGCCCGCAGCGATTAGGAGGCCCATGAAAGCCCATATTCCTTTTGGATTTGGTTGTTCTGGGCCTTTAGCTCCCTTCGCTCCTCTTCCGCAGCATGGCGTCGCCGTCGCCGGCGGCGGCCGTGCTCGTCAGCAACGGCGCCGTCTCCCCGCGCGCTCCCCCTTCCGCCGCCTCCTTCCTCGAGGCCACCCCGGGGGCCTACACCACCGCCCGCGGCAACCTCCTCTGGTGGCCCCGCCACCTCTGCCGCCTCGCAGAATCCGCCACCCTCCTCGCCAGCTCCCACCCTCACCTTCTCGGCCTCCCTCGGCCGCGCGCCCTCGACGTTTTCTTCTCTGAAACGCCCATCCATGCCCTCGTCAACCCCTCCGTGCGGCTTGCCGTTCACGAGATGCGCAGCAGGTTGCCCATGGTTAAGGAAGACGAATTGGCGCTCACAGCCCTGATCAGAGGCGACGATTCCATTTCCGCGGACGGCCTCGACGTCTTCGTCCACGTAGGGACGTATTCCCCGCCGGTCTTCGGAGATTCGGGGGCCAGAGTTGCCGTGGCCGGCAGGGGGAGGGACGCCGCCGCCGCCAAGTACGCGACCTGGGCCAGGTAGCTGCTGTATTCACTTTTTATTTACTATTTTCTTCTCCATGATGTGATGTACTGGTTCTGTATCCTCTTCACCGTACGTCATGTGTACTGCGGAGCTGCAATTTTTCTGCAAGCTCTGGTTGGTGGTTGGAACAAAACTGCTAGTATTTGTTTACCTCTGGATGCAGCATGCGGAAGAGTATGGAAAAGATGAGGCCTCCTGGGGCCACAGAGCTTCTGTTGACTAATGATGGAGATCACATTCTTGAAGGCACTGTCACAAACTTCTTTGTTGTGTGCGAAAAGGTGAGTCATACGCATTGTCCATCAATGGAATCCTTGTGATTTTTACGAATTAGCCTAAGAACAATCCTTTGTGCTGATGCTTAAACAATTGTACTTAAGCAATTATGTAGAGTTCTTGGTACTCATCAGTTCACTAGTTCCATGCTATTGTGAACTAGAGGAGTGAATGAAGTATTAAACCATCTGTGATGTACAAACTTGCAATGCAAAGTGAAAGTCATATGCATTTCACAATTCTGTTCATCATTTCTGGTCATTCCTACTGTACTCTCTATATCTGCACTTGTGCCTCAGCTGTTATGCTATCATCTAAATGCACTGATTAAAGGACAATACTTGGTATCTTCCCTTGCATTAATTTTTGGATGTCCAAGAAATGACCAAATACTATCACACATCTCAGATTTTGTTACCATGTCTTAATAGCACCTGCGACATATAAATAGCTTGCACTCAATTTTGCGATATTCATTATCTTTGTCTATACATCTTTTATGAGCCCAAACAAATGTTAGGCTATAGTAATAGTTCCTTTGTATAACAGTCTTAACATTTCTGTAGGAGGAGCATCAGAGGAAAGGACCTTTCTCTGTTCAAACATTGGCTAACATATTTGAAGTGCAAACAGCTCCAATAAGTGACGGAATTCTCCCTGGAATCATACGTCAGATAGTGATAGAGTAAATATTCTTTAATTACTTTATAAATTCCATGTACTTTGCCTTTATCTTCTTATTCTTATGGAAAAAGTCCAAATCACTCCCCTCAAATAATTTCAGGATACTCATAAGAGTAGCTGGAATCAATCTTATGCCTAGTTTTAGATTACCTTCCTTCGTCTTAGAGCTTTTGCACTCTGTTCTTCCCCACATAACACTGTTCTCCTGCACTATGTACAGTGGACACACACTAGGCCTAATAAAATAATAATGGCATATTAAAGGGGTTGCATGAGTGGAGACTGGCAAATAATTGAAGCTGGGATCCTAACTGAGCTACTATGAGTTAGAGATATACCAAATTGTGAAGCATTGTAACAGAAATTCAATTTGTTCAAACAGGGTGTGCCATGATATCGGAATCCCATTGCGAGAGATCTCTCCATCATGGTCCAAACATGAACTCTGGAAAGAAGCCTTTGTTACAAGTAAGAATATTCCCTCTCGGATAAGAAGCACCTGCTGGGTTATGAGTTATGACCTTGTTTTGAGCATCGCGGGCTTGTTTGGATGAGGTCCTGGACCAGGCAGCTGCGCCAGGCAGCGATCTTGACCTCAGGCTCACAAAATCGAGCGCCTGGATGCGCTGCCTGGTCCAGGAAGCTTTCCCAGGACTCAATCCAAAGAACCCCGCCTGCTGCTACTTGATATATCATGTACTGTATACCTGTAACAGGTAGCTTAAGGCTTGTCCAGCATGTGGAGTCAGTTCAAGTACCTTTATTGTGGGAGGACATAGAATTAAAAACCTGGAGTGATGTATCTTGGACGGTGAAACAATTTCAGGTATGCAATACTTCTCATATTTATTTATTTATTTATTTTGGTGATATTAGCCAGTTTGTAACATTGTCAAAATATGAAACTAGGGTGCTGGATGCATTACCACACGGATTCAGGTTAGTTTGTCTGGCATGATCAAAATTTCTAAACTATGGGCAGCTGGCTCTGTAATATGTCCAACAGTTTCATATCCAAGTTATATTGAGCTGCTTTTGTGAATAACTTGGAGGATGTGCAATGAGGATTATATGTGGACATTGTTCTGTAGCCATCAATTTTCAAACCTGTGCCAAAAATTTATGATTTATGAAACCTTCTTTATTCTACTCTCTTGACTTACTCGCAACATGCAGACAGAAATATTGAGGAGAGCAAGAACAGAGGAATATAACATGAAGAGTCTCCTATGAATTATCAATATTGTCGTTGATTCATTTTAAGTGTGTAGGCTTTGTTTCTTTCCATCATCAATTATTTATTAAGGTAAGCTTTCTGCTCATTCCTTTATAGTTTCTCCGGAGAATTCAGGCATTTTAGGTGCAGAGATTTCAAAACGATTCATTGCTTTGTGTTTTGATATCTTCTCAGTTCTCACCTAAAGGAAGCAGGGCATGGAACCATGGAGGGCAAGGGATACCTTCGAAGTCTGGATCTGGTCGTTGTATGGATAGTCTGGTGCATATTGTACGCTAAAGTGGGCTTGAAAGACAAAGCTCCGGGAATATTTTGGTGGATGTACATTCCATCGTTTTCCAAATTCATCTAATCTATAGGGGCAGTTATGTTCTGATAACTGAACCTAGGATTTGATGACTTGGTTGTCATCTCTATACTATGAACAAATGATCCCAACTGCACTTAGTAGGGCACAAAGTAGCCCCATGTTAATTAACTCGGGGATGGGTTTATCTATGATTAGGATGCCCTTTTTTTGTGATTCCAGTAGGAACTGAACTATTTTTTATGTTTAGTTTTACCAGCGGTAGTCTAAATGTCATCAATCTTCAGCTATATATTCTTGTTTTTATGTATTTCTTACGAGCATTGGCAGTTAAAACGGATATTTCGGAATGCCAACATCAAAGATAACCATCATTATGTAATGATTAAATGATTAAATGATAAAATCTTAAAAGGATAGAAGTCTTTTTTTAGTACTCAGCTCTTCTCGTGGTTCGGTTTTATATACTACCTCAAATCTGTGTTGAGGGGAAAAAAAATTATGACTAGTGAAGTCAGATGGGGCTGGGAGATTGAAGAAAATTTTATTGGGATGTGTACTTGGCCAGTGACGACATATTTCCCTCCTGATTTCTCGGACTTTACTTCTTTAAGAAGAAAATGGCTTCAACAACTTTCCATTTCTTTTGGAAAGTTACAAACTTATGGGCACAATTTTTTGCGCATAACTTTCCCAGACAAACTTATCATAACAATTACTCAGCATAACTATTTTTCAACACATTTTCATAACAAATTTTATGATTAAAATTAGACATTGTGTTTTCACTGTTCAACTTTTTTTAAAAAAAATATACACAGAGCTTATGCCTCTGTACAAAATCTTTTTCAAATTTTAGCTGTCTTATATATAAAAAAATTATAGAATGTATAAGCAAATTGTAAGCTGAATATGAAAAAAAGGAAAAATGAAAGAAAACTAGTAGAAAAGGGCAAAAAGAAGGAAAGAATGTAGCTGGATGACCACACGTTGCACGCAAGCTCGTGACAAGCCAATGGCAGTGACACTGGATGGATTTCCTGCTTCTTCTCCCTTGACAATTTATTATTTCTATTTTTCTCCATTTTTCTTTTTCACTAAAATATTTGGCCAATTTTGTCCTGAGAAGTTTTTGTATTTGTTTTAAAGAAAAAATCTTAGAAACTTCCTATAAAGAGGCGGATACGGTATGGAACCATGTACATTTTCAAAATTAAAAAAAGAATGGATTATGTAGGCAGAAATAGTAATTGCATTTATAAATTCATCAAATATTTAATGCCTAAATTTATGTTCACATGCACCAGGAAGCATCTACATCTTGATTTTTTATACTTAAAACGTGAAGTATAATTTATCAATTTATCACTATTTCGAAAACAGTAGATAAATTAATTTGTTATGTGCTAATTAAGCTTTAATTCCCTTGGAGCAGCTTGATATTACTCATATATGCATTTGATATTAATTCTCACATATGCATTTCATTGAGGTATCATTTTTACAATTTGGTAATAAAAAATTACTCTAGATATTAAGTTTAGATGCACTTGACTTATTTTGAACCTAAAACAATTGCTATGAACTTCAGCTTGATCTTAGTTTAGTTTTAAACAGTACCTACTTTACAGTCTTATTGTACTTTATTTTACTTTTGATGAAAATACTTTAATTTTCAAACTTATGAATATTTAAACTTCAAATATTGTTAGTGGTTGGCCACATTGCCCATCAGTACCTCAAACAACTATAAATTTGAGCGAAATGTTAAAAATATAGCTTGTTTATATTCAGTGTTAAAGTGAACACGAGAATCAAACCAGTAAAATTTCATAGGGTTTTTAGTGTTTTTGCCCCTACTTTGAAGTGCAATTGTGATTTTACCATCGTTTTTTCAACATTGTGACTTTGCCCTCTATAATACACAAGTCAGTGCGGTTTTGCCCTTGGTCTTTGCATATTTGCCCCTGTTTTGGACGTTGACTAGGGGTAAAATCGCATTGACTTGTGAATAGTGGAGGGCAAAATCACAAAGTTAAAAAAAAACAAGGGCAAAATCACTATTAGACTTTAAAGTTGGGGTAAGAACACAAATGCCCCAATTTCATATGTCATTAATCTCGACATCTACTAACCAATATTTGAGATATGCTCACATGGTTAGATTTGCATGTGTGTTTATAGAAGTCTAATGATCTGTGCGTCTTTTGAAAAAAAGGTTAAAGTGAACAATCTTTTATCGAATTCAGCCTTTATATAATTACTAGCAATTATGCCCGTGCGTTGCAACGGGAGCAAACACATATATATATATATATATATATATATCAG
>OAMR01000572.1:777157-784604 GCA_900205405.1 Echinochloa crus-galli | reverse complement strand
GCACCAGGTGTAATATATATATATATATATTTCATATTGAGAAAAGCAAAGCTTCGGTGGGTGTTATGGTCACGAACCTTTACTACATAGTCTCTAGATAATATTAGCATTAATATTTAATTTAGTATTGTGTTTTGTCACCGATAAATATTGTGACCAGTTACTGTATTTCTTGCAGATGGCTTTTGCAGAACGATACGAGGATTGCACTCTATTAAAAGACCTAACCAGCACGATCCACACAAGTAATACGAATCCACTCCTGTCTATAAATGTTTATCCCATGTGATATGATATAACTAAATGTATATTTTATTATTTAGATGGTAACAAGATTAGCAATGGATCCACGACATCCACTGTGCCATCGCTACTGGTAGATCCTAAAGAAGTAAGAGACAACGAGAGAGAAACCGTTATGCACAATTATCTGCCAAACAGAAAGATGAGTTACTAAAAAAACGTCGCGAAGCTCGTCAGCAAAAGAAAGTTTTACTTGAATCTATTGACATAGAACATTATGGTAAAGTGGAGCAAGGGCCATTTGTGCAAGAAAAACAACAATACACATCCGAGCAAATTGAAACAAGACGTGCAAATGCTAAGGCACGTTATACAAATTTAAAACCTGAGCAGAGGCAAAGGATACGTGATCGTCAAAAGTTGCTCTATGGCAAACATGACATCGGAGCAAAAAATATGTGAAGAGAAATCGTGAAAAAGCACGTCTTGTGATGCGACGTAACACTTTGAGTAAAGATTCCATCGCTACGAAGAATCCTTTGTATAACTCATCAGATTCAGATTGACAGATACTGTCATAGAATATTTATGTTCAACATTCCAATGGGACGTCTGAAATGAAGAAAACAACAATTTTTGTTGTTTTGTTTGATCTAAGTATGTACACAGTAATCATATCTAAGATCCTGATCCTGACAACTTTATCATGTTCTTTTTGCATATCATCTGAAGAAATTGAAGTTTATTTTATAAATAATATAAATAACTGATATATATATATACTATATATATATATGTGTTTGCTCCCGTTGCAACGCACGGGCATAATTGCTAGTAATTATATAAAGGCTGCGGATGCACCCAGCCTTGTCTACCGAGCCAGATACTACCTCCCACGGACCGTTTCCCCCGTCCGTCCCCACTCGACCCCGTCGTCAGACCCCGCCCCCACGCCCGATCCGATCTACCCCGTGGGCTTCCTTCCTCGAGCGGGAGCTGCGAGACGAGCGGAGCGCGGCGAGCGGCGACCGCGAGACGAGGCCGGCGAGCGGCGGCCGCGAGGCATACCCGACGAGCACCCGACGTCTTCCCGCCGGCCGGCATCTCCGCCAAGGACGAGCAGAGCCTCGCCACCTTTCCCCGTCCACCTTCCCCTCCCGGCGAGCACGAGCCGCGAGCGTGCGGCGAGTGCGAGTCCTCTCCGCCGAGCGCTGAGCCACGAGCGCGCGAGCGTGAGGGCAAGGTGTGGCCGGAGGGCGCTCGTCCAGTTTTCTGGTGAAATTTGCAGCGTCGCAGTGCTCCGTCAATCCTTGTGTCACTGGATCTGACTGAGAAGCAAAAGCATCGCGGTGAGCTGATCCCATCCCATCCCTGGAGTTCCATCTACGCTGCTGCAATTTGTGCCATAGCTAATTCCTCCATCCTCATAGCCTTCATCAGTACCTGCAGCAGGTGGCAAATTGGTGGACCAGCAGGTGCGCCCATGGGACGAGCCCAGCAGCAGTGGTGTGCGGGGGTGGCCGAGGGAGCGGACACACCCCCGAGATCCATCGCCGCGCCGACAGAGGCAACCGCGTCGAGTGAGCGGCAACGCTCCTAGATCCACGAGCACACGGTGTCCGACGGGAGCGTGCAGGATCCTCATCCGGTCATCACCCACGGTAGTTGCGCTCATCCCCCATCATTCTCTCCCAGTAATTGCGCTCAGTCTCACCTAATCTACTGTGTCGCACTGCCTTGTTCAGTATATTCAGTTGTTCATGGCCGCAGTTAAAAAATTAATTTCGGTCATCGACTTTTGGTAGCTCAATAGTGTACTGCATTACTGAATCGTTGTTCATGCCCACGGATTTGATGGATTAACTCGTGTCTGTTCTTTAGTAATTTGCTCATGTGGCTTAATTTACTGAATTACTGCTAGCATAGATACATCCTCCAGTAGATTCTCTCCAGAAGTTTATCTTCTATGTCATAAATATAATTACCGCCTATGATCAGAGCCATCTGTTTGAACTGGTTTATCGAGGGTCTTGAATAATCTATATATTTAGGGAGATTCAGATGTTTTTTTTGCTATTGTTTCCTTTTGATTGTGTGGCATTGCTTTTCATGTTTTCCTGCATGGATTCATATGTTGTTACTTGGGACGGTGATCAACTTTCTGATTCTTATGCCTCTGATTCATATGTTGTTTGCGTGTCAATGTATTATGCTTTTTTTTTTTGGTGTCTGACATGTGCGATCGTAACCGACATGTATCGCGGATATGTAGCTGGTCAATTTGTCTAATTTAGTTCGCCTTTTTAATTGAATGACCACCTGCAACTGATGTCCCTAATCAGCCTGCAACTGATGTTCCTCATTGCCTGCAACTGCTGATCTGAATTTTATATGAATCGGCACCTGAAATTGATTTCCCTCTGAGCCTGCAACTGAGTAACCACCTAATCTGCAATTTAACTGATTTGTCCACCTGCTGTGATACAAATCAGGCCATTCTTTGCTAATTACTTGTTGTGATACATATCAGGCTATTCTTTGCTTGGTAATTTTCGTTGGTGTCAGGGTCATTTTATTTATTCTGTACCTTCCTTTCTTCGTAGGCGTGAATTTAGGAGATTTTTGCACAGGATTGATTACTTGCTATTATACAAATTGAACTAATCCTATTTATCGTAATTTTTTCCATCTGGTCTTAGGTGCAATTTATAGTGGTTGCTGGCCACGATGAAGAAACTCGACAGACCACCTGATTGCACGACCGAGGATATTTTCCACAACAGCCAGGAGTATTTCAGAATGTTTTGTAATATTTTGTAGTGTTGCAGGTCAGTCCAATGGTTCTGTGCCGACTACTGAGGGTCATACTGGCCAATTTGAAACTGGAAACTTCATAAAGTAATAATGTTGTGAAGTGCAGTTGCCGATTTAGAATGAATCTGATAGTGATAGTATGGGCAATTAAACGTGAAGCTCTGTGGTAATCTGCACCCATATTTAACATATTCTGTATGTGTTTATTAATAGAATTTCTCTCAAATCTATTTATTATTCTTTATGGTTGCAGGGGCATTTAGGCCTCCATGCCACATTGCTGATCTGCACAGAAAGAAACATGCAGGTGAGTCCTTCCCCTCATCTTGGTATAGCTAAACAATGTCATGGATCCACCATGTTCTGGCACAATCTGTCAATTCATTCTTTCATTCTTGGTGATTCATGCAGTCCGCACCGTGCAATCCTTTTGATTTGGTATATTATTGATTCTATAGTTTCTTTTTTCAGGTTCCTGGTGATTCCTGCGTACAGATTCGATGGACCGTCCAAGCACATGATAGGTATGATCTTCAATCATCATTCCGTTGTGGGATGCAGTTGCATACACGAAGTAACTCTAAATTTCTGATAGTGGTAATATAGTCAGTTAAATTTCTGCGGGCATTTGTGTGTACTAAATTAATGATTGTTACTCCAAAATTTGGTTCTGGCTGTGTAGATGCATGCACTTATGTATTCATCTGCAGTAATCTTAGCCGTACGATTGATGTTAGTTGGCTTGTACCTAATTCATGTTAAATCATTTCATACGACGAATGATGCGATATGCAGGTCCTTCTAGGTTGCTGCTCCCGAAGTGCAGCTGGGAGTTCATGTCTGATAAAGTTTGATTTCTTGTGCTCTTAATTTTTTTTTGCAGAGCAGCATAGCAACTCTTCAGGTGATGGACGGGATGGAGGTGGAGCACTCTGCGACGTTGTTGCCAACGCAGGCAAGCTACTCGCCTGTGTCATTGTATTATGCTTTTTTATTTTTCCGGTGTCTGACATGTGCGATCGTAGCCGACACTGTATCGGAAATATGTAGCTGGTCAACTTGTCTAATTTAGTTCGGCTTTTCAACTGAATGACCACCTACAACTGATGTCCCCAATCAGCCTGCAACTGCTGATCTGAATTTTATTTGAATCGGCACCTGAAATTTATTTCCCTCTGAGCCTGCAACTGAGTAACCATATGATATGCAATTTAACTGATTTGGCCACATGTTGTTTGTGCCAACTCTGAATGATCTGATTGTCCCCTTTTTAACTATATCGTGGGATATGTAGCTGATCAACTCGTCCAGTTTAGTTAGTAGCATCCATAACTTATATAAGTATACCTGCAATTGATGATCCACTTTTGATCTGAAATTAAACTGGAGTGATCACATGCCACCTGCAATTGATATTACATTTTTCTGTAATTGCATTGAGTGAACACCTGCAATTGATGATCTACTTTTGATATGAAACTAAACTGGAATGATCACCTGTCACCTACAACTGATGCTGTTTGTTTCTGCAATTGCACTGAGTGTACACCTACAATTGTTGACCCTTTTTTTATCTGAAATTAAACTGGAGTGATCACCTGCCACTTGCAACTGATACTGCTTTTTTCTGCAATTGCACTAAATGTACACCTGCAATTGATGACCCACTTTTAATCTGAAATTAAACTGGAGTGATCACCTGCCACCTGCAACTGATACCGCTTTTTTCTGCAATTGCACTGAGTTAACACCTGCAATTGATGACCCACTTTTGATATAAAATTAAACTAGATTGATCACCTGCCACCTGCAATTGATATTGCGTTTTTCTGCAATTGGACTTAATGTACACCTGCAATTGTTGACCTTTTTTGTTCTGGGATTAAACTGAATGATCACCTGCCATCTGTAAAAGATACTTCTTTTTATGCAATTGGACTGAATGTACACCTGCAATTATTGACCCACTTTTGATATGAAATTAAACTGGAGTGATCACCTGCCACCTGCAACTAATACCTTTTTTGCTGCAATTGCACTAGGTGAACACCTGCAATTGATGACCTACTTTTGATCTGAAATTAAACTGGAGTGATCACCTGCCACCTGCAACTAATACCTTTTTTGCTGCAATTGCACTAGGTGAACACCTGCAATTGATGACCTACTTTTGATCTGAAATTAAACTGGAGTGATCACCTGCCACCTGCAACTAATACCTTTTTTGCTGCAATTGCACTAGGTGAACACCTGCAATTGATGACCTACTTTTGATCTGAAATTAAACTGGAGTGATCACCTGCCACCTGCAACTAATACCTTTTTTGCTGCAATTGCACTAGGTGAACACCTGCAATTGATGACCTACTTTTGATCTGAAATTAAACTGGAGTGATCACCTGCCACCTGCAACTAATACCTTTTTTGCTGCAATTGCACTAGGTGAACACCTGCAATTGATGACCTACTTTTGATCTGAAATTAAACTGGAGTGATCACCTGCCACCTGCAACTAATACCTTTTTTGCTGCAATTGCACTAGGTGAACACCTGCAATTGATGACCTACTTTTGATCTGAAATTAAACTGGAGTGATCACCTGCCACCTGCAACTAATACCTTTTTTGCTGCAATTGCACTAGGTGAACACCTGCAATTGATGACCTACTTTTGATCTGAAATTAAACTGGAGTGATCACCTGCCACCTGCAACTAATACCTTTTTTGCTGCAATTGCACTAGGTGAACACCTGCAATTGATGACCTACTTTTGATCTGAAATTAAACTGGAGTGATCACCTGCCACCTGCAACTAATACCTTTTTTGCTGCAATTGCACTAGGTGAACACCTGCAATTGATGACCTACTTTTGATCTGAAATTAAACTGGAGTGATCACCTGCCACCTGCAACTAATACCTTTTTTGCTGCAATTGCACTAGGTGAACACCTGCAATTGATGACCTACTTTTGATCTGAAATTAAACTGGAGTGATCACCTGCCACCTGCAACTAATACCTTTTTTGCTGCAATTGCACTAGGTGAACACCTGCAATTGATGACCTACTTTTGATCTGAAATTAAACTGGAGTGATCACCTGCCACCTGCAATTGATATTGCGTTTTTCTGCAATTGGACTGAATGTACACCTGCAATTGTTGATTTTTTCTGTAATTAAACTGAATGATCATCTGCCATTTGCAGCTGATACTGCTTTTTTCTGCAATTGGACTGAATGTATACATGCAATTGTTGACCCACTTTTGATCTGAAATTAAACTAGAACGATCACCTACCACCTGCAACTGATACTGTTTTTTTTCTGCAATTGCACTGAATGTACACATGCAATTGTTTGAATGAATCCTGCAGTTGAAATTTTTTACCACATCGATTTGTGCTGACGTGAGATACCATGTTGTTTTCAGCTACAAACCATGATTCCATAGAGGAGCTCTGGAGTGCAAGATGAAGAGCTCACGAAAGCTACAGAATGTGGGAGGCAGAGCACAAGCTGATGGCCATGCACATGTAGGGATTAGATGATTTACAATATGATCAAAAAGAATGATGTCATGTAGCAGGCTATTTATTTTAATGTCACAGTACCGTGACAATTCTGTAATAATGAATTTCTGTGTTCCGGTCCAGTATACCTTATTTCTGTGTTCCGGTCCATTATACCATTTGTGATTTTTCTATTCAACGCAAGTATTTCGGTCACAAATTGGGATATAGAAGTTTAAATTTTTTTGTATCATAAAAAATTTTCGGTTTCATGGTATGTGTTGCTACAACAGTTTCCTCGTTAGATGGAATTAGACACTCTTTTTTCGTTGTTTATCTTTTTTTACTGTGTGCTAATATTCATTAGTGTAGCAGAGAGACTGCATGTTCATTACTATACGGAGTAGGGCCAGGCGACTAGTATTACAACCAGGTCGCAATTGTTAGGTAAAAAAACGTTCATCAAATATAATCCTCATGGATCTCGTTTTGTTAAGCACATTTTTTCAACAACGTGATGAAAACCGATCCGAATTTGGAACTACGGTTTACAAGATATTATATTTTTAATCAGAACTAAGAAGCATGCTCACTGGTGGCTGCAGGACGTGTGCAGACTGCACGATTCAAAATATATTCTTCATGGATCTTGTTTCGTTAAGCACATTTTTTCGAACAATATGCTTCATACGGATATGAAATTGGACTTACGTTTTAGAAGATATCGCATTTTTTCCGATCAAATCAAGGAAAGAATCCTTACATGCAAGCTTCCTGGTGGGTTGTTTTGCCGATGACGTGGCATCATGTGGTTGGTTGGCTTCATTGATTTTGCATGCGGGAGTGGGATTAGAGGCGCGCGGGGTTCCGGCTCACGGGAG